>OVBE01004574.1:0-23642 GCA_900406425.1 Iberis pinnata | reverse complement strand
TTGGTTTCATGCACTTACTGAACCAAAAGTGGTGTGATATTGAAATTAATCTTAAAACTTATATATTTATTGGGAATGAATGAGACTTCCTTCACATCCGATGTGGAATCCTAGTTTTTCTTTATAAAAAAGTAGATTCTATTTTAAATTTAGTAGATATACTTAATAATTATTTAGGAACAAATTAAATTTGGAAATGTATAATGAAATATTTTAGAGATAAGTTTGTTACAATTTAGGAAAAGAAATAAAATTATATATTAAAACTAATAAGATTTTTAATCGAAACTAATTATATTTATGAAACTGAATTCAAATTTTAACGATTAAAAGAACAATAATAGTTAGATATATAAGTTTTAAATGTTAAGGAAAACTAATTTCATGAAGGTGTATAAATAATATGAAAATATATTTTAATATATTTACGAATAATTGATATTTTACTTGCAAATATAATAATTTATGTTTTATAAAACATTTTTAATAATCAACCCGTGATCTTATTAAATTATTAATATTTTCTATAATATTGAATTTTTATAAACTGATTTCTTATTTTTGTAACTAAAACTTGAAACCGATTTCTTATATTTTCAATTAGTAGTTATAGCTCATTTCCATTTTTCTTCTTCTAAAATATTTGTTAATTTATTATTTTTCTTAACTGTATAGTTAAGATCTACTATTATAATATTTCATAATTTCGTTTAGTCTCCTAAAAAATTAGATAGTTTAAATCATGTTTATATATAAACGTTTTTAGCATATTCAATATATTGTTACCTTTAAAGTAGATAACAATCGAATTTATGCATATCAATATTGATTATAGATATTTAGATTAATTTTCATTTTCCTTTATGTAAGATACTTGCTAATTTATTTTAAAATCAACATTATAATTAAGATATAGATAGTAGATATTAAAAAATCGTTTAGTTTCCTATATCAATAAATACGTTTTATCTTTACAGTAGGTCACATTCGGTTTATGCATATAAACTTATTCAACAAAAAAGCTTAGTTAACATTCGGTTTAAACCCTAGGTGTAAAACTCCAGCGTGCACATGAACAATTGTTTTTTGTTTAATCAATGTTAAAAAATTATTCCAATTTTTAATTTCTTATTTAATTTGGTATTTTATGTGTCTTATAAAATAATTAATAATTTACTATAATAAAAGTTAAATTTGTTACAATTCTATCATTAATTTTATATTATAAATTATAATGGAAAAGTGTATAGTAAAAATGAAGTTTGTTACGATTTTGTCATTAATTTTATGAAGAAACAAATTATCAGTGTAGCCTAAAAAGGTGCCAATGAATATGGCAACTATTCAATATATAATAACTGGAGTTTGGAAATTATGATTCGAAATATATATATATATATATATATACATATATATATTTATATTTATAAACGATTAAAAATAGTTAAAATTGAATTCGAATTAAATAATTTTTAAATCATAATATAATTTTTGCAATTTAAATATCGGTTTATAATAATAAGATTTTGTTATTCGGTTTAATGTTCGAATTAATATCGAACAATGCTTTCGGTCTTATAAAAGAAATATTTTATTAACAATATGTTGTATTAAACTTCAAAATCTATATTGAAATACCTTAGATTCGTAGGAAACAGATACATCAATAAGGAGTCCTTTTCCTTTATCGTTTGATGAGGGATTGATCATCTAAAGAAAACGTTATCAATAGTTTAGAGTTCTACAAAAATCTTAATAATATAAAAACATATAAAATATCGAAATATACCTTCGAATCTTGATTCATGATAGTATTGTCGTTTGTCTTCGATGTTGGACACGTTATATTTTTGTATGAAAATTATTAAAAAAAAAATTCAGAATCAAAATTATAGAATATAATGAAACGAAATCGTTAAAAAATAAACTACGTTTGAAGAACTGTGATGAACAACATAATTCCGAAACAAAGATCTAGGCAATCCGAAATATTTCGAATTATTATCAAACTACGTTTGTAAATATCATAAGGAAGTTTTACATATATAAAACTGTTAAACAACTTATTTCGGTGTAAAAAAATATTTCGAATTACTTACTTTCTAAAAACCGATCATGATCTGGTTAAACTAATATTTCGGAGTAATTTTTTAAAAACTTGGATTCAAGAGAATCGAACTTGAGATACGAAGAATGTTCCTTGAATTTTGGCAAATTAAAAACCGATAAAATCAGTCAATTGTCCTTAAAATTGTAATCCCGGGAATCGAACCTGAGACAGCTCGAAATTTTTTTAAAAAAAACCGGGTCAACCCGCACCCGAGCTAGATCCACGTTGTGTTCAATTTATTTATATTTATTTTTATAGTGGAAAAATAATTTTAATTTTATATTTAATACACCATTATATGTTCTATTATATATTCTTATTATAATATTTAAATTAAATTGATAAAGAAAAATAATACATACATGGATAATATTATAGTATATAATCTATTTAAGCAAGAATTATAAACAAATTAAAGATAAAGGATAAAATTTTTAATTTAAAAAGTTTATCTTCAAAAAATGAAGCACAATTGGAGTAACTTTTTTTCAAAAAGAAACAAAATATGGAAAATGAAGCATCCTTGAATATGATCTTATAAATTTTTTTCTCCTCCCAAAATATACAATATATTCATATTTATCTTTATAGCAATGAACGGTCCACCTAAGTTACCATATTTTTACTTTACATATTTGTCCATCTATGTAATTGGTAGTTTAACTATTTTTTGGTAGTCAAACCATATTTAGTCTTATTTTTTATAGATTTAAAGTTTATATTTTTGAGTTTAAGTTTATATCTAAGAGTTTATGATTTATATTTTTGAGTTAAGTGTTTATATTTTTCGATTAAGTATTTTATTATTCACTGTTTTATATAATTTTAATATGAGATTAGAATAAATATGTATTTTTTAGATATTTTTTATGATTTTATTATTTAATTTTACATGTATTTAATTTAAAAAGAGTGAGGAGGTTTAACTTGGAAAATTATATATGTGAAAGTTCTTAACCCTCTAACAGCAAATGTTGCCATGTAATGTAACACTGACTGAACATCTTCCTCTTAATATCCTAGTAAGTCGTGACCCTTATGTTACTATACTTCCTCATCGATGTCGCTCAATCTGAAAAAGCTCTTTCAAGGCTGCATCTTTTCAAATATGTAGGGGCTATGTTAAAAGTGCCCACAACTATGGATGTAGTTGGAATCAATAATACTAATAGGTCCTTAAATTGATATGTTAAAGAGGTTGGGTTACCCTTTTACTACTTTCATGTTAGAGTTTGACATCTAAAATGATATCTTCACGGATTTGAGCAATCCTGCATTAATTTTCTACATCTTATTCTAAGCTCCCTTGCATTTGTTTCTTTACCCTTCAAATTTCTGCTTTTGCTGCTTCCGGAGGAGCTAAGCAATTACACTGACTTTTGTTAAAGGTATATTTAAGATGGACGTCACCTATGTAATATTTTGTTAACTGAGTTCATGTGAGTGACATAAATCAGATGTTTGGTTGCAGAACAAAGATAATGGCTCAGGACGCAATTGCTTTGTTGGATGGAAGAATGTTTATGGCGAAAGACTATCATCATTTGCAATGGAGAATGTTTGCAGATCAAGCTGGATCATACATAAACAAATCAACATACTCATCTACTAAAGACCAAATTCACAGACATATGGATAAGCTCAGAGGCCAAAGTGCAACCTATCAAATCATTATGTAATAGCTCAGATATGTTATGTAAGAGATTGACTCAAAAGCTATACTCGATCTCTAGAATGGTTGAACTTCGTGATAATCATCTTGTAACCCATGAGAGGACACAAGCGGTAACTCTTTTTAGCCTCATCTTGTGAAACTTGATAGCCTTTACTCTTCCCAATGCTTTCTTTATGATTAATACCTACTGGCCAAGCACATTTAAAGATTATAACAAACGCATGCTAATTTATGAACAATACCTATTGGCTACAACTAACTTCGCAGATATGTACTTTTGCTTTGAGCCCATTCTTCTAGCTATGTCCTGAAGATGTTTAATTTTATATGATTATCTCGCAGCTTCAGAAGACAAATGAAGAGCATAATAAGAAAACTTGAACGTTCTATTAAGATAGCTGAAGTACAATACCCTTTGTTTAAATCAAATTTCATAGGCTTTTGATTTCTACCACATGTTTTGCATTCCTCTAATAAAGAAATGTTGAGGGTAAAGCTTGAATCAACCTCAAAGACTAAAGAACTCGTTGAGGTGATAGCTTGACATATTTTTAGGCTGATGGTTCGTGGCTTCCTCCTTGAATTGCTACTTACTAGTTTCGTTTCCAGATAAGGTTTATGCTAACCTCTTACGGTTTGGCAACATCGTAGTTTTCTCCCCAATTAATTTGAGGCATTTCCTGTACCCATAGACGCTTACTGAGAAACAATAGGAGGCTCATGGGAAAGCTGCTTTGGAGAATGATTCTAAAGGTGTTGTTTTTCAATTTTGAGATCTATGCCTGTAAACAACATAAAATCATCTAAGTAATGAAGTTTAGTTTTTTTTTGTTGTTGTTGTAATGTAATACATTCAACAAAAAAACCTTTACAAATGAATGAGTTCAGTTTTTGAAACATAATTTAGAAATGAGGCTTTATCTAGTATTAAATCATACTTGCAATAAAAAAGGATGTGGAAGAGCATCATTAACCCGTAAAGAGCTAAGTTTATTCTTCATTTCACCATTAATCAGCTTCGCAAGAACAGTAGGAGATCGAGGCAATGCACCATGTCTTCTAAGGTTCCTCTTACGCCATAAGTGGTGGATTGTGCTTAGAAAAATCAACTTGAGAAGCAAGCGAACAGGTTGAGAAACTTGGGAGGAGAGTAAATCAGAGACTACATCTACCCACTACGATTTGAAAGGCGTGAGAAGGCCACCAGCGGTTAAACGCCAGACCGAAGAGGAGTAAACACAATTGAAGAAGAGCTGGTTGCGATCTTCCAATGGACAAGTACAAAAAACAAAGGAGACAGAAGCATTACTGTTCCAGAGAGTAATGCGATCTCCAGTTGCTAACCTGTTACGCATAGCCAACCAGCCAATAAAAGAGTGTTTCGGGGTAGAGTGCGAGAACCAAACCAGCTTAGTCCAGGGAAGGGTAGGCTTTGTTGTCCTCAACATGTTCCAGATTGTGCTGTAAGAGAATGAGTCACTATATTCACCATTAGCCTTCTTCCATAGAACCGTGTCTGGTGGAGAAGTGGCGGCAGGGATGGGTTGTTGATTCAAGAATTCAGCTAGAAAGATCAAAGGAGGATACCTTTGCGAGCGGAAGGACCAGCCAGTGAGGCTTGCTTCAGCAACGGTGGTGTATTGTGGAATACCAAGAGCACGAAACCCCCGAAACCCAACAACATCAAGTAATCTGCCCATTGAACACCAATTATCATACCAGAATGATGTACTGCAGCCATTGCCAAGTTTCGTTTTCAATAAGGGAAATGCCAAGTCGCGAAGTTTGAGTAAATTTTCCCAAATCCAAGAGCCTATTCCAGTTGATGCAGACCAAAAGGAACCCCTACGGATTAAATGAACTTGAACCCAGTTTACCAATAGTGAATTAGATGAAGAGATTATCCTTGAAATGAGCTTCAATCTGAAGACAGTACTAGCTAATGAAAGTTGTTTAAACCCCAATCCACCTTCAACTTTGGGATAGCAAAGATCTCCCCAAGCAACTTTAGCTTTATGAGAATTGAGAGATGGTCCTAACCACAAAAACGCAGCCATCAATTTCTCAATTTCTTGAAGACATTGATTAGGAAGCCTAAAAGCCGAGCACCAAAAATTTGTTATACTTTCAATCACCGAAACTAAAAGTTGAAGTCGGCTAGCAAATGATAGAAAACAAACTGACCACGACTGAATTTTAGATCGAATCTTGTCAACTAATGGAGCATAATGGGCTGATCTTAAACACTTTTTGTTAAAGGGAGTCCCAAATATCGCATAGGTAAGGTACCAAGTGGAATTTGAAACTGAGTAATGATTTGCTGCTGGTCATTTGCAGAGATTCCCGAAGTGAATAAATGTGACTTGGAGAGGTTTATTTGAAGTCAGGAGATAGCCATAAACTGAGCAAAGATATCCAAAATAGCTTGCATCGAAGAATTAGAACCATCAGAAAAAACCAGTATATCGTCGGCAAAATATAAGTGTGTGAGTCTTGGGTCTTGACATTTCGGATGACAACCAATTAGACTAGTGGAGGCTGCTTGGTCAAGTAAAGTGGAGAGGACATTCATACCAATAACAAATAAGTATGGAGATAGATGACAGCCTTGGCGAAGGCCTCTTTCACTTTTAAAAAAACCCGTTAATTCGCCGTTAACTTGAACTGAGAACCAAGTTGTTGACAAACAAGAGATTATCCATTTGATAAAAGTGGGAGGGACATCAATAGCATGTAGGATATTCTTCAGGAAGCTCCATTGAAGGGAATCAAAAGCCTTTGCCAAATCAATTTTTAGTGTGCATCGGGGTGAGTTAGTTGGCTTATGATAGCCTTTAACTACTTCCGTGGCTAAGATCACATTTTCAAGTAATAAACGACCTTGAACAAACGCTAACTGATTTGGTTTAATAAAACCCGGCAAAAGTAGTTTAAGACAATTAGCCAGTAATTTAGAAATCACCTTATAGATCAAATTGCAACAGGATATTGGTCTATAATCATAAATTTCCAATGGGTCTTCTTTCTTAGGAACCAGCGCCAAAATGGTTGCATTAATACTGTGAGGAAGAAAGCCGTTTTGAAAAAATGAGAGGACAACAGTTGTAAAATCTGAGGCAATAGTAGACCAGGATGCAACAAAGAATTCCTTCGTAAATCCGTCCGGGCCTGGGGATTTATTGTTTGGGAGAGACAGGAGAACAGACTTGATATCATCAGGTGAAAAATCAAGACTAAGCTGCTCTTGAAGTGAAGGTGAACAACGGTAATCAATAATGCTTCGGAGATCTTCAACAGAAATACCAGTGAATGAGGGATGAGTGTCTTGTAAGAAATTCTGAAACCAATCAACCGCTGCCTGTTTAATCTCTTTTAATGAGGTTGTGATATCACCAGAAGGCAATCGAATTTGCCTTATTGCATTCCTTGAAGCTCTAGCTTTGGAGATAAGGTGAAAGAATTTATTGTTCTTATCATCTATCTTAAGCCAGTGAATTTTAGATTTATGTTTGAAGAAGGCCTCTTCAAGAGCAGCTACATGAATCCATCTTTCATAAGCTACCGTTTCAGAAGCAAACGTGGCAGGGGTAGGATTAAGGAGGGATTGCGATTGAGCAATGGATAGAGAATCACGTGCAGCCTTGGTTTGAGTGGGTAGATGACCAAACTTTGTTCTATTAAGATATCTCATAGATGGTTTGAGAGCCTTAAGCTTCTTATGCAGTAAAAACAGGGCTTTGCGAGATGAAAATATTGGGGCAGAGGAATTCCATGAAGCATGAACAATTTCTGGGAAATCCTTATGAGAAGTCAATAAATTAAGGAACTTAAAGGGCTTCATTTGACCTTCAACTTATGCAGTTAACTGAATAGAGCATCGCGTATGGTCTGATATACCGGCAGATTCAAAATAAGCATAAGATCGTGGATAAGCTGAGAACCACTGAGGATTAACTAAGGCACGGTCCAACTTTTTACAGATAGGATCAGCATCCCGACGGTTGGACCAGGTGATAATGGGCATGTATAAGATAGATCCGTAAGAGAGCAGGTTCCCAAAAGATGTTGAAACTGACGCATACCAACAGTTGAAGGAGATAAACCAGAGTGTTCGGAAGGTGAAGAAATCTCGTTAAAGTCTCCAGCAATGAGCCACGGTAGAGTTGAAAATAACGGGAGTTTTCTATGATCATGAAGATCAGACCATAGTTGAGTACGTTCATCCGCAAAATTTGACGCATAAACGAATGAGCAAAGAAAGTTGATCCCTTGAGAGGAGTCTTGCATAGTACACATTATGAGTTGACTAGATTTAAACATAGGTGTAACAAGAATGGAGTCCGACCAAACCACCCAGATACGACCCAGCCGATTATGTTTGTAGTTCGAAAGCAAAGACCAGTTTGGGAATGCCTTAGCACACACAACACTGGAATTAGACTCTTGGACACGCGTTTCAAGTATACAACCTAAAGAAAATTTGGTTGTCCGAATCCACTTATTGACTGCAAGTTGTTTAGATATTTTATTAAATCCTCGCATGTTCCAAGAGAACACTGACATTAGTGTTTTTTATGTACGGCACGCCGACCTTTCTGAGTAGATACAAGCGTATCTTTTCCCGTAAAAGTTGATGTTCCCTCAAGCAATTTAACTGAAGGTTTAGGTTGTCTCAATGATTGCCTTGTGGCTGTATCCAAGGAGGTATCTGTAGTAATCTTCTTAGGACTTGTATCTTGGGGAACGTCGTCATCCTTAGTAGGCTGTATTTCACCATCTTCCAGTGGCAAGGCAATGTCCTGTAAAGTATAGTCATCTTTTTCTTCTACATCTTGTAGGAGAACAGAGAACCGTGAGGGCGACACTATAATCAAAGCTTCTGGATGCACGACATGACTTGAGCCAGCATCAATGTTACGAACATTACGTGAAGGAGACACAGTTTTCCATTGATCAGATTTATCCGGATTATGCTGTTGAGATAAATCTGATTTTTCCATTTCTTCAATAGGTGGAGCAGAAGTTTCAAGTGTCGTAGAGGGGATTAAGATAGATTGTACAGCCGATTCAATTGCATCTTGAGAATTGATGGGTGGAGAAACCACAATTGGAGTAGCAGAGGTGACAAGAGAGTTGACTTCAGGATTTGCAGAACTTGACATACCAGAGTTCTTGGAGTGGAGGCAAGTAGTATTCATGTGGCCCCATTTATTGCACATAGCACATTTAGGAGGCAGCCATGGGAATGATATGTCAATATCTGCTTTAAAGCCCTTCTTGTTGTCAAGGTGAATTTTCTTTGGTAGCTCTTTGGTGAGATCCGTATTGATGAAGATTCGAGCTTTATCAAAGCTATTACAAGCCAGTGTTGATGGATGCAAGTGTTTGGGATGACCTACTGCACTTCCCATCCATTGAAGACCTTTAATTGAGAGGGTACATTGTGAAAATCTACCCATAGAGGTATGGATTGGAGTTCTGGTTGAGTAGTACCATTCAGACACGACCAAGGGAACCTCGGCAATACTCCAAAGGCCTCTGTTGAGAATTTTCCGACGAATAGTTGGATCAGTGATTCAAAATTTGTAAGTGGTCGCGTTAATAACGTGAACATCTATCTTGACAGCCTTGTTACCAAAGTTCCAGATTTTGTTGACAATTACATGGACCTTAGCCACATGAGGAGCATTGTCAATGAATCTTCCAATAAGTAAAGGCTTCCAAATATGATCAGAAGTTTCAAGGATTAAATCTGGAACGTCTAGAGAGATTGCACCATCGACTAAGTTGAAAGAGAGATCTTGTTTTGAAGTAAACTAGAGGAAGCAGAGGCAATGGAAGACCAAGATTTTTCCAGGGATATAGACGAAGTAGGGATGGAGGAACCAGGCGGCGGATCCGGTGGGCCATCCACCATGACCGCAGGCGAAGAAAAACGAACCGTGGAAAAGGGGGAACTAGGCGGCAGAGAGGTGCCCTAGAGTCGTCCTAGAGTCGCCCTAAATTTTCTTTTAGCTTAAAACAATTATCTTCCCACTTGTTGAAAGTTGTAACGAAGTTTAGTTACTAATTAGGTAACATAAGCAAAGGCTTAAGTTGAACCACATGTGAAATATATTCCTGCCATTAAGGGAACTACTACTACGCATGTTAAGCCACACGTCTGAACAATGTCCATCAAAGCTAAAGAAGCTTACCAAGCATCCAAAAGCGTTGTGTCTTTACTCTTTTTCAATCTATTCTTTGATATACAATCTCTAGGAGGCCAAAGAGTTTAGCAAGCCATATGTAGAATAAGTGGTTATCGTCTATAAAGAGTTTCTTGAAACCGACAAGACTTTCACCATCCACCATCAGATCTGAATTCAGAACAACACTCATTGGTACGATAAATATAAGCTCACAGAGTTCATAAGTTACATGTGAAGGTCCAAGCCTATGTAGAACGAAATCTGAAGAACCATGAGCTTATAGAGCCTTATGCTACTACTTAGTTTGTTTGGTTTGCAGTATTTGCCTTGCCTTCTTCTGAACGTATTCTTAAACTCCATACTTTTCTTGGTTTTATCTCTTACTTCAAATCTAAACACCATATACTTTAGCATTACCCATCTTCACTGCATATAAAATGCTCTGTCCTCTTTTCTTGTAAATCTTCTAACTAATTCATTCAATTCTTAATGTAAATTGATCACTAAATCATTTAAGTATCTAATATCATTGTTTTATCTCAGCTTACAGCTTACAGAGTCACATTGACATGTGAAAATTTATTGTTCCACACACTCAAAATAGTTGAGGAACAATCTAACATTACAACCAATACATGCTACACTGAATATATTAATTGAGGAACACTCTTTCTCTCTTATAACTATTGTATTCCTACTCCAAAGTTCTAAGACATGATGTACTTTCTATTTGTGACAAGAACCAGATTTATCAAAGTCCTATTATTAATTCAAGTGTTCTTGTATATGTTGTGTAGATTTTACTATATGGAATGTCATTTGTCAATGATTAAGAACAAACTTTTACGTTTACGTCTCTGAGTGGAGAATACGTTCCTTGGTAATGATCAATTAACAATTATTAAAGTTGGTTATATATTTTGTTTGTTTGATTACTTCTAGAGATTCTAAAATCATTTTTTCTTGCTTTTTTGTTGTTGTTTGAGCTTATAAAGTGTCATGTATATGAGATGTTGTATATCCCATAAAAGTGTTAGTGACTTAGAATGACAAAAATATATTATTGCTTTTGATTAGTAGAACCAGTTTTGTCTAGAGGCTGATAACATTAAAACCATGACATTAAAACTAGCCTAATGGAATGGTAAAAGTCACGTGCTACTAAAAAAAAAATAGTTACTTTTCTTTTTAACACAAATAGGATTAGATTAATAAGTATGTGAGGTTACATTGTCTTCCAGTAATAGATGGTCGATTACAAAAGGTACATAATTAAATGATACAAGCGAAGATGTATTAGATAATTGCTTTTTAGCTAGTACGTGTGCCGGTTTGTTTGAGTCTCTTGGAATCCAAATAAATCGAATTTCTTCGAAACGTTTTGTCCAAGTCATCACATCTCTAATCCAATTTCCTTGATGAAATACAGTTTTCCGTCCCATAAGGATGTTATAAAACTCTTGATTGTCGCCTTCAAAAATAAATTTTTCTGAAACCTTTAATCCATACGTGTTGCATGGCCATTATTAAACTTTGAATTTTAGCTTCTAATGAAGATCGAGCAAGATGTCCAGTGCCTTGTCCCCCCCCCCTACAAAAATCGACCGTGTTCATCTCTAATAACCCAACCCGCATAAATATTTGAATGTGGTGTATGGAACGTAGCATCATAGTTACACTTTACCCATGAAGATAGAGGCTTTTCCCAATGACTTGTCCTTTGAATCTTTTCAAGTTTCATTTTCGAGGGATTTATCTGTGTCCAATCTTGTGCTTCGACATTAGCACGTTGAAATATTTCCATTGTTGTGAGGTTATGTCGTTCAAAGTGTGCTATATTCCGAGATTTCCATATATGTCAAATCATGATCCATGGGAGTATTTTGCTATGATCACTCTCATGACTATGTAGTGTGTACATTGTTAATGCCATTAGTTTTTCTTCCAAAGTTGAAGTAGAGTCCCTGAATGTATTATTAGGGATCGATATTTGATCCCATATCCCAGCTATCCTTGGCCATAGGAATAAGAGATGATTCATATCTTCAGTAGATGAACATGTTACACATTTATCATCTCTAGTGATATGACGACGACATAGTTCAGCCTTTGTTGCCACAATGTTGTTTAAAATTTGCCATATAAAGTGTTTTATTTTTGGCGTGATGTTCATAGACCAAATACAATCCATAATAAATGCGGTTTCAGATGAAGAAGTATATACTAGTGCAGAGTCATTCATAGCAGAGTGGTATCCTGTTTTGACCGAATATTCTCCGTTTTTAGTGTATAGCCAACCTACACTATCCGGAGCTTTTTCAATTAGGAGTTTTATAGACTGAATTAGAGAAATATCATCTTCATGTATGAAAGTCTCAAGTTTGTGTCGATCCCATATATTATAATTAGTGTCCATTAGATGATGTACCTTTAGAGTTGGATCAAAAGTATCATGTTTCGGGATTGGCATTCTAGGTGGAGACGTTGGGAGCCATGAATCTTTTCATAAATCAATTGATTCTCCATTCCCAATTACATAAATCAAACCTTTCTTTATTAAATTCCGCCCTGAAATTAATGATCTCCACCCATATGATGGTTGTGTTCCTCCCGGTGCATTGAGTATTGATGTTCGAGGGAAGTACCGTCCTTTCAGTGTCTTAGCTAACAGGCTAGATGGATATTTTAAAATCCTCCATATCTGCTTAGCTAAGAGTGCATCATTAAAAGATGAAATATTACGGAAACCCAAACCGCCAAATCTCTTGGATAAACATAGTTTTGACCATGACATCCAATGCATGATTGATCATTTTCCATATTTCCTTTAGCCCACCAGAACCTTGATACAACTTTATCAATTTCTGAGCATATTCCACCAGTTAGTTTAAAGCAAGTCATTGCATAAAGAGGCATAGCTAAAGCTATTGATTTTAGCAAAATTTCCTTTCCCGCTCGCGATAAAAAAAAATTTCGACCAATGAGCCGTTCGCCGGTCAACAATGTAGTTAAAAATCTCAGATTTTTTTGCTCCAATAATTTCAGGTAGACCTAAATATTTAGAGCAACCACCATCTTGGTTAATTTGTAACGTACGACGTAATCGTATTTTTTGATGTTCAGGTATATGATGACCAAAGTGAATAGACGATTTCGACATGTTGATTAACTGTCCCGAAGCTCGCTCATATTGTTTGAAGATATCATATAGAGCTCTAGCAGAATGGGTAGAAGCTCTACAGAAAATAGTGCATCATCAGCGAAGAACAAGTGACTTAGTGGTGGACCATGTTTGCTAATTTGGATAGGTTGTAAATATCTTCGTTGAACTGCTTTAGTAATCAAGTGACTTTGAATCTATGAACACATGATGTAAAGATACGGGGATAACGGGTCCCCTTGTCGCAATCCTCTTTCAGGTCTTATAAGGTTCTGTGATTCACCATTGATCAATGTTGAAAAAGTAACTGACTTAACACATAGCATTATCCAGGTAATCCATCGTGTTGAGAAACCCATACTCAACATTGTTTTCTCTCGAAAGTTCCATTCTAGACGATCATATGCTTTGGAGATATATGTTTTAACAGCCATGAACGCATATGAACAATTTCTTCTTACTCTTAATGCATGTAAAACTTCGTGGGCAATGAGAACATTGTCTGTTATTTGTCTGGTTGGGACAAAAGCACCTTGTTCTTCCGAGATCAAATTTGATAAATGTGGCTTTAATCTGTTAACCAAAATTTTTGACATAATTTTATAGTTAACATTACAAAGCGCAATGGGTCGAAAATCTGCGAACGTAGTAGGTGTTGGAATCTTTGGAATGAGACAAATATTTGTATGGTTAAGTTGTGGATCGAGGATATTGTGATCAAAGAACTGGCTTATTTCTCTAAACAAATCTTCTTTAAAATCTTCCCAATATAATTGATAAAAGCCCGAATTATATCCATCAGGACCTGGGGCTTTATGGCTTCCCATAGAAAATATTGCATCATGTATTTCTTGCATTGTAACAGGTTGAGTTAACTGATCATTCATAGATTCTGTGACTCGTGGTAAGAAATCTTCAAATACATTTGATGAATCACTACATGGAGTTGGTGTAGAGGTGAATAGCTTAGTGAAGTGTTGATTAGCTAGTAGGGACAAAACTGTATCACCACGATACGCCCTGCCATGCTCATCTTTGAGCATCAATAATTTATTACGTGCTTCACGTTGTTTAGCTGAATGGAAAAAGTACTTAGTGTGACGATCACCACATTTTAACCACTCATTTCTACTTTTAACTTTCCAAAATAATTCTTCCTATTGATAAGCTCCAGCAAGTTGACGACGATATTGTTAAATCAAATGTGTGGGCAATCCACGGGTCATTGCACGTTCGAGTTTTTGTTTTAAAACCACAATATTCTCCTTTGCGTTCGTGTTGTTGTGCCGCTTCCATGTAGAAATGGCTTTACGGCACGTAATAAGACGTGAGTGTAGGCTAGTATCTGGCGGGTGCGACTTCCAACATCGGACAAGATTTGAATTAAAATCAGCTTTATTGAAACACCGTGTATCAAATTTAAAGTGATGCTTTGGTAATGTCGGCTCCATTAGAAAATGAGTAAGAACCGGCTTATGGTCCGATATTCCTATTTCAAGAAATTCGGCATAGGATGCTGGAAAAGGCGTAGCCATTTCGGATTCACAAGCGTCCGATCTAGACAACAATGTACTTCATGACCATAATGTTTCCCGACCCATGAGAAAGGATCTCCTTTAGCTTGTAAATCACTAAAGTTACATTTATGATAAAATTCTCGGAAATTGGTGAATGATTGTATAGATCTAGTCCGACCTCCAATCTTTTCTCTATTGCTAAGAATCTCATTAAAGTCACCAATGCTAATCCATGGTCCAATTCTAGTGTCTGCTAGTTGATTAATTGTATTCCAAACTTGATTTCGTAAACTTCTTTTTGGGTTACCATAAACCGCAGACAAATAGAAACTAGATTCATTCATTTCAACAAAGCAGTCAATAACATTTGGAGAAGAACTTAAAACTGAAACTACAAGCGATTGTTTCCACATAAGAACTAAGCCACCACTTAATCCTATAGGTGAGACAATCTCAGACTTTTGATATCCTAATTCTGAAACTAAAGATGAAACATAAGGGAGTTGTTGCTTTGTTTCCATAAGGAAAATGATATCCGGGAGAAACTTGTGAGTTAACTCCTTTAGATGTCGAACTACCAGGTCATTTCCCAGTCCTCGATAGTTCCAACTGAGTGTCCTCATGGTTCATATGGTGGTACCGGGCCCACCGCGCCTCTGTTTTCTTCATCAGTTTCAGTATCAACATTTGTAGCATCAATTATCGGATCAGATCTTGTAGTGCTCGGACTGGCTTCGTCTTCATGCTTACGTTTTCTGGATCCGTTTGTAGCCGTGGCGGGGCAATGGGTTATATCATCCGGTTCTTCAATCATCGCGACCGGTTCATCGGGGTTAGGAATGTGCGGTAGCTCTTCAGAGATCTCACGGATAATAACCGAACTTGGTCCATGCGGCATAATGAAACCATTTTCTGTTGGGTTTTCATCGTTATCATTATCATCAGGGTTGTCATCAACATCACCATTAGAGACCAAACACGCACTTGTATCATGGTCAAGCATACCACATATCGCACAAAAACCACAAAGACGTTCAAAACGAAACTGTAAATTAACACCTGGGTAAAATTGAAAGTTACGGCAAAACCGTAAAAGTCTTTCAACATGTTAGTTTATCCGAACTCGAATATAGTCAATCCTTGCTTCAGACTGTGGATTGAATTCCACTTCCATCACATATCCAAGTTACTTATGTTACTATAAAACATAAAATCACATGTAATTAATTATAAGATATTATTATATCTAAATAATAATTGAAAGTATTTTAAAATTATTACTCATGCATAACAGGTATTAACCTAATATTTATATATATAAAAAAACACGACCAAGATAAATGGTATATATCGTTTCCTAAAATATAATATTATTCACTAACGATTACTTTACTAACTATCTATCTATTTTTTATTATTTTACAATCACCTTCAAAATATCTATACACTACCAAATATTTTAAAAATTCTATCAAAATATAATACTTTTTGTTAAATTAATTTTTGGACTATAATAAATTGACTCAATAACTTATACTCAATAGATAGAAGAAAAAATTTTATAACGAATGGACAGATTTTATTTTTGATCTAATAACAAATCATCAAAGATGATATTACACTTAATCGTTGTTATAAAAAATTGAAATTTAAGTAAAATTTGATTTTAAATTTTAAATTTTATAAATACTTCATATTTATGATATTTTTAAATAAAATTATTTTTGTAGTATCTATTAAGCAAATAAATTTTTTAATATTCTTAGAACGATTTTTTTGTTGTTGATATTTTTGAAAATCTCAGCAAAAAAGAAAACAATAAGTGTCAGAAAATATCCGTTCAGTCCTCCTCTCTACCTTCTTCGTGCTTCTTCTTCTTTTCCCTACTACCTCTAATGGCGGACAAGCTAGCTCTCCCTCTTCTTCTTCCCAGCAGTCCTTCTTCAAAACCCTTGTTTCACGACCAAAACCCTAATCACCACCACCAACTCTCTAGGACACCCTTTCTTCATCCGCCACTTTCATCATCACCACCTCCTCCGCCTGTAGAACCTCTCCTCCACGACGTATTCCATCACCAAAATCCTAATTCGAGACAACCATATATCCCAAACATAGCAAGATTTCGGAACCGGACGCGAATTGGCAGGTCACGAGACCCTAACTTAGGGAAGCCTTGGTCTTACCATGGCCTATCTCCACAAGGTCAGCAAGTTCTTCGTTCTCTTATCGAACCCAATTTCGATTCTGGTCAACTAGATGCTCTACTCTCTGAGTTATTCGTGCCTCCAGTGGATTCTACGTCGTCGGAATTACTAGCTCTTCTTAAAGGATTAGGGTTCCATAAGAAGTTGGATTTGGCACTTTGTGTATTTGATTGGTTTATAAAGCAAAAGGATTATCAATCAAAATTGGATAATAGTGTTGTTGCTGTAGTTATCAGTATGATGGGTAAGCAAGGCAGAGTATCTTCAGCTTCGAATTTGTTTAATGGCTTGTTAGAAGACGGATTCTCGCATGATGTGTATTCTTATACTTCCTTAATATCAGCATTTGCTAATAGTGGAAGGTACAGAGATGCTGTAATGGTGTTTAAGAAGATGGAACAAGAAGGTTGTGTACCAACTTTGATTACTTATAATGTTATCTTGAATGTGTTTGGGAAAATGGGTACTTCTTGGAGTAAGATTATGTCTCTAGTGGAGAAGATGAAGAATGATGGGATTGCTCCTGATGCATATACTTATAACACACTTATAAGCTGTTGTAAACGAGGATCTTTACACGAAGAAGCTGCTCGGGTTTTCGAAGAAATGAAAGTTGCAGGGTTTAGTCATGATAAGGTTACTTACAATGCGTTGTTAGATGTCTATGGAAAGTCTCACCGACCTAAGGAAGCTATGAAGGTTTTGAATGAGATGGAGCTTAGTGGATTTTCTCCGACCATTGTGACTTATAACTCTTTGATATCTGCATATGCGCGTGATGGGATGTTGGATGAAGCAATGGAGCTTAAGAAACAGATGACAGAAAAAGGCATGAAACCTGATGTTTTTACTTACACGACGCTTTTATCGGGATTTGAGAGGGCTGGGAAGGTTGAATCTGCTATGAGTGTCTTTGAAGAGATGAGAAATGCTGGGTGCAAACCGAATATCTGTACTTTTAATGCCTTTATAAAGATGTATGGTAATAGGGGAAAGTTTGCTGATATGATGAAGATATTTGATGAGATCAATGTGTGTGGTCTTTTCCCTGACATTGTCACTTGGAATACTCTATTAGCAGTCTTTGGCCAAAACGGGATGGACACAGAAGTATCGGGTGTATTTAAAGAGATGAAAAGAGCAGGATTCATACCTGAAAGGGAAACTTTCAACACCCTAATCAGTGCTTATAGCCGATGTGGTTCATTTGAACAAGCTATGACTGTTTACAGGCGAATGCTTGAAGCTGGGGTCACTCCTGACCTATCCACCTACAACACTGTGTTGGCGGCTTTGGCTCGTGGAGGAATGTGGGAACAATCTGAGAAAGTTCTTGCAGAGATGGAGGATGGTCGGTGCAGACCGAATGAGCTAACTTACTGCTCTCTACTTCATGCATATGCAAATGGTAAGGAGATAGGTCGGATGCATTTTTTAGCAGAAGAGGTGTATTCTGGTGTTATTGAGCCTCGAGCTGTGCTATTGAAGACCCTGGTCTTGGTTTGCAGTAAATGTGATCTTTTGCCGGAAGCTGAACGTGCATTCTCTGAGCTTAAAGAAAGAGGATTTTCAGCAGACATAACCACATTGAATTCTATGGTCTCGATATATGGAAGAAGGCAGATGGGGGCAAAGGCGAATGAAGTCTTAAACTACATGAAAGAGATGGGTTTCACACCAAGCATGGCGACCTACAATAGCCTCATGTATATGCATAGTCGGTCTGTGGATTTTGGAAGATCAGAGGAGATCTTGAGGGAGATACAAGCTAAAGGAATCAAACCAGATATCATATCATACAACACAGTCATTTACGCATATTGTAGGAATACTAGGATGAAAGATGCTTCAAGAATATTCTCAGAGATGAGAGAGTCAGGGATTGTACCTGATGTTATCACCTACAATACGTTTATTGGTTCTTATGCGGCTGATTCAATGTTTGAGGAAGCCATTGGAGTTGTTAGGTACATGATTAAGAATGGTTGTAGGCCAAACCAGAACACCTACAACTCGATTGTCGATGGATACTGCAAGTTAAACAGGAAAGATGAAGCAAGACTGTTTGCAGAAGGTATGAAGAATCTTGATCCACATGCTCCTAAAGATGAGGATCGTAGGTTGTTAGACCGCATAGTGAAGAAATGGCCGTAGATAGTTGAGATTGAGGATTCGAATGCCAAGGACTATAAGCAATACATTAGCCGGAGCTGACCCGTACAGAGCAACCAAAGTATAAGGGATGTATAGGCCGTTGCCCGTTGGTGGTTTAGTCATGTGGCCAATTGATGATAAACTTTTTGTCGATAAAGAAAAAAGTTGTGCCTGAGAATGTTGCTACATTGGAAAGAAGAAGAGATTTCTTTTTTTGGGTGTCAGGTTAAGAAGATAGTAAGGTAAGGTATGTGAATGTTATATATAGGATATGTTCACTATTTATACATATTGATTTCTGATGTTTAGCACAGTAACACTATGGTTTCAATGACTTTACCATTTTACAGATTATTATGTTAACTTTGTTTCCAATTTTATCTGAATCGTCCTTTCTTGTTACTTTCTCGCGTTTCCGAGAACAAAAATGAGCTAGAGCGAAACTTATGTGCTACTGTCCATACCAACATTATGTGTGGCCTCTATTAGAACTAAGAAAGTTGTTAAGTTTGTTAAGAATGTAAAACTCAATCTATTCAATTGGTAAAGTGTCTACAATGTGTATATATACAACCGGTTTAGTTAAACCGAATAATAAACATATTCAATCTTAATACCCCTCCCTCAAGATGGAACTAATACTTTATGAATTTCCTTCTTGGCCATAAGACTATGAAAAATCCCTGGTTGAACTGCTTTTGTAAACAAATCAGCCAATTGATATTGAGTCTTCACATGAAGTGTCTTGAGGAAACCGGATTGAAGCTTTTCCCGAACCACATGGCAATCATTTTCTATATGTTTGGTGCGTTCATGGAACACCGGATTTGAGGCAATGTGCAAAGCATATTGATTGTCACAGTAGAGAGTAACCGGACCAGTAGGAACAGAGTGTAAATCAGAGAGTAAAGAAGACAGCCATACCAGCTCACATGTAGCATCTGCCATGGACCTATACTCTGCCTCTGAGCTACTTCTAGAAACAGTAGGTTGCTTCTTAGCTCTCCATGATATCAAAGAAGCACCTAAAACATACAGAATCCAGTAATTGATCTCCTGGAATCCGGACATGAAGCCCATTGTGCGTCTGAATAACCTGTCAGACTTAAAGAAGATGAAGCAAAGTAGAAGAGGCCTTGACTTGGATCTGACTTGATGTAACGTAGAACTCTATAAGCTGCTTGGAGATGTGTAGAACGAGGATGAGCCATGAATTGGCTGAGCTTGTGATTAGCAAATGTAATATCAGGCCTAGTATGAGTAAAGTAAAGTAATTTCCCAACCAAACGTCTGTAAACAGAGGCATCTTCAAGCAAATCACCAGTAGTTGTTGAAAGCTTCAAATTTGGCTCCATAGGTACAGAGACAGGTTTACATCCTAGGAGACCAGCCTCTTCAAGTAGTTCCAGAGCATATTTACGCTGGTTAATTGAAATTCCAGCATTTGTACGTGCCATTTCAAAACCCAAGAAATACTTGGCTGGACCAAGATCTCTTAATTTGAAAACTGAATTCAACATTGTCTTGAAACCTTGAATCTCTGTATCATTACTTCCCACCACCAGTATATCATCAACATACACCAAGATTGTCATAAAAGAAATTGATGTACATTTGACAAATAAAGAGTGATCAGCATATCCCTGTTTGAATCCATCCTGTAACAATACATTGGACAACTTCTGGTTCCATTGACGAGAATCTTGTTTCAAGCCATATAAAGACTTTTCCAACTTGCAAACAGCATTAGGAGAATGAGTATTTCCAGTCAACTGCTTATAACCTTGTGGTAGCTTCATATAAATCTCCTTTACCAAATCACCATTGAGAAAGGCATTACTGATATCTAGTTGATAGATGGACCATTGTTTAATAGCTGCAAGAGCAACAAGTGTTCTAAAAGAACTCATTTTAGCAACAGGGGAAAACATATCAAGATAATCCAAACCCTCTAACTGGGTATATCATTTGGCAACTAAACGAGCTTTATGCCTTTCAATGGTACCATCTGGATTGTATTTAATGGTATAAACCCATTTACAACCAACAGGGTGCTTGCCCTCAGGAAGATCACAAATAGACCAAGTATGATTATACTCTAAAGATGACATCTCAGATTTCATAGCATAGATAAATTCTGGTGATTGTACAACCTCTTTAAATTTTTTTGGTGGTGATGAAGTGGTGATATTAAGGAGGAAATTTCTGTGGGAAGGAGAGAATTTATCATAAGATAAAAAAGAAGAGATTGGATAAGTGGTAGTGTGAGTAGGATGAGCTGGAAATTTAAATGATGGGTTAAGTAAGTAACAATGATATTGATCTAAATCGGCTGGTGCCTTGGTCTGCCTTTTGTGTCTAGTAATTGGAATTGTATCTCCTGATGGTGTTATAATAGGACTAGAAGTATCACCTGGTAATTCTCTATCCAAAACATTTGAAGATTGAATACCCGTAGGTGAAGAAAATGAATCATTTTGTAAAATGGTTGTATCTTGATTTTGAAAATCAGTTTGTTCCAAATCAAAAAAGGCAGGAAAAGGAGAATCAGGTAAATGTAAGAGTAAAACATCTTGATGAAAGAAATCTTTTGCCTTTGAAAAATCATTTGACACAGAAACAGACTGTTTAAATGGGAAAATAGTTTCATGGAAAATCACATTTCTTGAAATTGATATAACATTTGTTTGCAAATCTAAAACCTTGTACCCCTTGTACCCTTGAGGATAGCCTAGGAAAACAGAAGAAGTGGCACGAGGTTAAAACTTGTTACGATCTTTTGAAAGATTAGAAACAAAACATAAGCATCCAAAAACACGTAAATGAGCAAAATCAGGCTGTTTTTGAGTTAAAACTTCAAAAGGTGTCTTATGTTTCAATAGAGGAGAAGGTGTTCTATTGATTAGATATATGGCAGTGAGAATACAATCTCCCCAATGATGTAAAGGGACATTTGATTGAAACATAAGTGCCCTTGCCACATTTAAAATGTGTTGATGCTTACGCTCCACCACAGAGTTCTGTTGGGGAGTGTAAGGACAAGAATAAAAATGGATAATGCCTTTGGTTTTAAAAAGAGAAGTAAAAGACAATTCTGGGGCATTATCACTATGGACAGCCTTAACTTGACATTGATATTGAGTTTCTATTTGCTGCAAAAATGTAGGAAAGACCTCAAGGACATCATGTTTTGTGGTTAACAAATAAGCTCAAGTGACTCTAGTATTGTCATCTACAATTGTAAAGAAATATTTATATCCTTCAGGTGTAAGTTCATGAAATGGACCCCATATATCAATGTGCAACAAATCAAAAGGTTTTTCAGAAAGATTGTTATTTGATTAAAAAGACAAACGTTTTTGTTTTGCAAGAGGGCAAACAATACAAGAATCATGAAAAACATTTTTTTATGATTAAAACCAATTATTTTTGAAAGCAAATCTGTTTTATGAAAAGATGGATGGCCCAATCTTTGATGCCAAATCATAGGAGAAAATTTTGAAATCGGATGAACTTGTGAAATAAAAGAAGATTTTGGAATGTCCAGGACATATAGGTTGTTGAAAAGGTTACCTTTCCCAATCTTGTAATCCTGAATATGCTCCTGGATATTCAAAAGATTATAAGGAAAAATGTAACAAGATTCGGATGAAAACAAAACAGAAATTGAACTATTTTTGGTCAAAGCACTAATGCTTAAAAGATTAAAACGAAAATGTGGAACATAAAGAACAGAAGAGAGAACCAGGTGATCTGTTAAATGGATTGTCCCTGAAATGGTAACATTAATATTTGTACCATCAGGAAGAGTTATAGATGTATTACTTATAGGTATAGTCTCAGAAAAAAGAGTTAAATCACAACAAACATGACACCCAGCACCAGTATCTATAATCCAAGAAGTTGTTGTAAAATTAAGGCCATCATTTATTCCAGCTGAAGAGATAGGATAAAAGGTACCTGAAGGTGCTTGTAAAAGGGGTTGAATGTGTGTCTATGGTTTAATATGAGAGGCTGTACCATCTTAATGATTAATGATCTCTCCTGAAATTTGAGATGAATGTGAATGTACAACAGATGGTTGTTGATTGAGACTTCTGATGAATGTATTTAGTTGGTCGGCAGTGATGTTTCCAAGTTGAGCACCTTGTTGATCATGAATGGAGATATTACCAGTTTGTTGAAGAACCACACTTGCAACATTCTCAGTTTTATGTGACTTGTTAGGTGGCTGAGAAGGCTGCTTTGCAGTATTATTGTTACTCTTGTAACCTTGGGGATAACCATGTAGTTTATAGCAACGGTTAACTGTGTGACCAGCAATACCACAATGAGAACAAATAGGCCGAGGCTTATTCTTATAACCAACATTATAAGCAGCCACAATAGACTCAGTTGTAATATCAGGAGGTGTGGTAGAGGCTTGAAAAATATGCATAGTAGATGATGATGCAGATTTCATACCATGTTGTCTTTCTTCTTGTGAAACCAAATTGAAAACCTTAGATTTATTAGGTCTTGGTTCCATCATCAAAATCTGGCCACGAACTGCAGTAAAACTATCATTCAATCCCATTAGAAACTTCAATACTCTATCATGTTCATCACGATTATGTAACTTCTTGATA
>OVBE01004573.1:0-23642 GCA_900406425.1 Iberis pinnata | reverse complement strand
CCAATTCATCAAACAGCAGTCGTCTTTTGACCGAACACTCTCCCACCTCTGTCACACATTCTTCAATTACCAGACAGTCATCCGTTACCGTATCCTGTCTACATCCAACGTGTCTATCAGAACTTAACACCTTCTTCTGGCTTGCAACGGAATCCATGGAACGAAGTAGATCCACAAGTCCACCGTTATCATTTCTAAGCGTCATCGGTTCTTCTCCTTGTAGGGATCCCATTGAGATGGGTATTCCCATTATAGTAAATCTGTCATGAAATTCAAGTCGTAACTCGGCGACCCCTCCAGACTTAGACCATCTTCAGACGACATTAAAGTTGGTCCATCATGTTATTATCCTGGTGAATGTTGTCCTCGGGAATGTGGTCCTTATGTTGCCATCATACCAGAAACTTTTGGTCTTTTTGAAGTCTGTCCCGTTGACGCGAAGACAATGTCCCTGCTTTCCTCGTCCTTGTCCTGATTATTGGTTGATTTGTATTCGCTTTCTATACGACTTACTTGTAGGAGGAAATCATCGTCTTCATATGTTCTCTCACCCTCATTGGTTTCTTCACATCTTTCTTCTGTCACTTTATCACCCCCTTCAGTTAAACCCTTTTGGAAGGACATAAATAAATTTCGTCCACCATCTTCTGTTCTTGTCCTTATGAACATGTCCAAACTCTCGTCGGAATCTACCGTGATCGGTGGCATCTTAGCTTGCGTGAACACTGTCTCCGATGTTCCAATCCAGAAACTCAAACTCAATATATCCATCTTGTCCTTTTTTCCGAATGCATGATGAACCTTTTTCATAAAACTTTGAAAGTTGTCCTCCACACTCAAAGCCACACACTTTGCATATACATTTCTCGACACCCTGAAATGCCAGCTTCCCGTTAACAAGCATTCCCATTCTCCTACGATTACCAACACTGACTCAGCCATGACATTCCCAAACCTGCAACAAATAGTTTTTGTTAGACACAATTATGTTTGGTCCACATCGAGTAACACACAATTACTAACGTTATAACTTGTCTACGACGACATTTACCACATAATAAATGTTATCCGACCAGGTGAGACAATCAAAATTTAAGAGAGGGTGAGTTAATGCTCTTACCTTCGGAGATTCCTTAATTCTGTCTACAGAGATGAAGCTGAAGAAATGAAGCTCCATATTAATTATGGTAGTGATCGCTATTATCCACTGGTCCATGTAATTAATGCTATTAATTTCAACTGAAACGGCCAGTCAAATCCTGTCCACAATCAACCCCATACTTTTGGCGCCAAATCCCTTCGACATTAATTAGTGGCACGCTCGTAAATACCACTGATTTATCACCCGGGCGCGTGTGTCTCACTCCGGGGCAGAACCGTAACTCACCAGATGGGCCAATGCCACACGTTTATGGTATGTGGGAAAAGTTTAGGCCCATGTGGCATTTCTGCCAACTTTCGCAGTCTTTTATGGCATAACCAAAAATTTTCACTTTTTTTTTTGATTCTAGAAGTTTTGTTGACATAAACGCCAAAAGGTTTTAAAAGATATAAAGTTATTGCACATCAAATGAATTTTAATAAAAAATCCAAAAAGGTTTTACGAGATAAAAAAAAGTTATTGTAGAGTCAAATATAAAATTTGAAAGTCCTATAAAAAAAACTAAAAATATATGAATACTTAGTTTTTACAATATAAAACTTACGTATACAAACGAAAAAACAAATCCAAAAAATTCAAATTTACAAAGTAAAATTATAAAGTAACAATAATATGAGAATGACATGATATTTATAATTTCTTTGATCAATATTTCTACTTTTTAGTTTTCTATCAACATTTTCCAAAATATTTACACACCATTTCAATTTCAAAATTAGAGATCGTAAATTAAAAAATTCTATTAAAATTATTAAATTTTTTTTTTTCTTCTATTATTCTCTATAAAATTTCTTTTCTTTCGAGTGAGACCAACGACAAAGTAAGAGTCAAAGACCAAACAATCGCAATGGTCCGACCATACACACATGTACTGCAGCCCCTAGATTTGTTGGAGAAATCCAACGCCGACGGTTATGTCACTTTTCTTTCTCTCTCTCGGGTCATCAACTTTCTGGCTCGCGGTTGCAGCGACTTCTTGGAGATAGTTCAGGCCAGTTCCATCTTAGGGCACGAGCAAGGAGGTCGGCGGTTAAGAGAAAAAGAACCTCTAGGTAAGAAATCCAGTCGTTGGCAGAAGGAGAACGAGGCTACAGCTGCATGCAACAGGGTGAGGATCACAGTTACATGAAACTGTTAGTTAAACCAAGTCCTAACGCCAGTGAACGAGTCCCTAGCCCTTTTGGAAACTTATTCCTTTATGCCCAACATCGCCATAGCACATCGACGACAATCTTCCTCCTCGATGTCTAGATTTGAGTCGTCAAGTGGGTGACACTGCAACGCCATCTCTAGTTAAGTCGCACAGTCGTTAGAGATCGACTTCGGCAGATTCACATGTTTTAGTTATTGTTAAATCAATTATGTTCTACAATATCTCTAGGTCTTTTTAAGTTAGACTTTAGATCTGGATATGACTTATGAGATTTAATATTTATCTGAATTGAAATTTTTAATTTAGCTGTTTTTATGTTTTGATTTTGGGTTGAATAATATAATTAAGCTTATATTAAGATTTATTATATAAAACATTTATAAAAAGATATATTAAAATGCTTTTGGTAACATAGTTTCTTTTCTTTAATTTTTTTTTTTTTTTTTGGTGGAAAGTTTCTTTTCTTAAAATCATAAGGGTCAACGTACTTTAAATATTTTACGGAGTAATTAAATAGTGTGGCCTAAGGTAAAAGAAATAAATGAACACGTGGCGTTATTACCTTGATTTGGGGCTTTTAAAATGGTTCCTCTTCGTAACATAAGCCAGCTAGCTGAAACGCGTCCTAATTAATTACTGTTCGAACCACCAAACCACAAATGCTTGCCCTGCCGGTGAATTTTAAGTTAATAAATCCTTCGAAATTATATATTAACAATTTAAAAAAAAAACCAATAAAAACGCGTGGAGTCAAATCGTGAAAAATAGAGTGACGTGACGTCGTTTTTGTTTATTAATTAATAAAAACGGTGAGTAATTTATTTGTTAATTTATTTACCAACGTCACGCGTAAGGCGATAGGTGACAGCCATGCACGGCGGTAGTTTTAATAGTTAGCAATTCAAAAAATAGTATTAAAGTGTTCTCAAAATTATTATTATTATTATCAGACCCGAAAATTTAAAAAACCGCAAGATAAATTAAAATATATAAACCAATTTTTTAAATAAAATTTTGACAATAAACTAGTTTAAAAAGTAAAATTTTTAAAAATATAAAATAAATAGAATTTGTGCTTATTCGGTCTTAGGACCGATCTAAATTATTATTTAGATAATTAGTATTAGATAAATAGTAATAACTTTTTTTTTACATTATTATAAATCAAAATTTAACTTTATGTGATTAGGAAATTTTGCATTACAAAATTTGGATTTAGATCTAGCATTGTTGATTTTATTGTACAAATGACATTATATAGTTAACAATAATTAATGGATTTTTTATTTTTTATTTTATACTATTTTTTGTCAATGGATTTATACCATTTAAGTAGATTAAAATTTACTAGAATTGAACACTACTTTATATTAATACTATGGAATTAAAAAATATAAAAACATGAATTCAACTCAAAATTAAAATCCATTTTTTAATTATAGTTTGGTTGACAAAAAAAAAAAAAACTTAAAACTAAAATTAAGAACAATAATTGGATTTATTTGGTTATAATTTGGTTGACAAAATTTAACTATATGTAATTAGGAGATTTTGCATTACAAAACTTGGATTTAGATCTAGCATTGTTGATTTTATTGTACAAATGACAGATTATATAAAGAACAATAATTAATGGATCTATATTTTATACCATTTTTGTCAATGGATTTATACCATTTAAGTAGATTAAAAATTACTAAAACTGAACACTGCTTTATATTAATATACTATGGAATTAAAACAATATAAAAACATGAATTCAACTCAAAATTAAAATCCACAAAAAATTTACTTTTTTAATTATAGTTTGGTTGACAAAATAAAAAAAAACTAAAAACTAAAATCAAGAACAATAATTGGATTTATTTGGTTATAGTTTGGTTGACAAAATTTAACTATATGTAATTAGGAGATTTTGCATTACAAAACTTGGATTTAGATCTAGTATTGTTGATTTTATTGTACAAATGACAGATTATATAAAGAAAAATAACTAATGGATCTATATTTTATACCATTTTTTGTCAATAGATTTATACCATTTATGTAGATTAAAAATTACTAAAACTGAACACTACTCTATATTAAAAATATAAAAACATGAATTCAATTCAAAATTGAAAACCACATAATTTTTAAATTTTTTAATTATAGTTTGGTTGACAAAAAAAAACTTAAAACTAAAATCATAACTAAATTTTGATGAAAAGTATCTATCTAAAATTTCACATAAAAATTTGAAAAAAATATATGTTCTTGCCTGTTCATTAAAATTAATTATTATTCATATCTATTTCATCAATTTTACTAATTGCTAACATTAAAAGATTTTTAATTTATTTTATGTTATCATTATTATTATTTTTTGTATAGCTTTCAACTAATCTAGAACGGTTCTTGCTCTTTGAAAAATTGGTACCGGTTTTATTAAAGTTTGATATAATCTATATATAAAATAAAATAAAATAAAATATTGTGGTGGATGAAATAGATGTGCCATAGAATGAGTCGTATTACATGAGTTAGTCGTAATTATCAAATAATATTTTTTTTTATCAAAAGAATGTGACAATGTGACATAATCAAATTAAAATCATCCTCAAATCCATTAATAATAAAACGCCATGTTTCTAACCGGACGGTAGATAATGACAAATTAAAAGTTGACCAAACCTTTCAAATGTTTTTATTATCTTACGTGGCGTCTTTTGATACGTTGTCTTCAATAGTAGCCGTACGTTTTCTCTCCTGCTCACGATTAAAACATTCGTGTACACGTGGCTAATTTTGGTTAAACGCGTGATGTATTGTATCCGGGCTGAGTTTTTGGGCATTTCGTTTATTTCCTGATAAAAATCATTCGATTTTGGTTTCTAAATTTTATTCCCTCTGTTTTAATATGTAAATAGTTTTGCTTAAAAGCGCGGATATTAAAAAATTTAACTTTTCTTAAACGAGTAATAAAAAGTTAGAGAGAGATTATTGTATATTATTTTGCCTTTAAATTTTTAGTAAAATATTATTTATTTAAATGATTTTCATGTTTTGAAATTTGAGAACATCTTATATTATGAAACAAACTATTTTGGCTAAAACTACTTATATATTGAAACAGAGGGAGTGATATACAATGGATATTTTTTAAATATTCAGTTTGGTTTTTGTCGGTTAGAGGTCGGTTCGGTTCTATATTAAAGAACAATAGAATAGCCGAAATTTTTGGTTCTAAATCGATTCCGGATATTTCATACTGGAGTGCCAAAAAAATACCCAATTTTGTTTGGTTCTAAGTCGGTTCTGGGTATTTTCGGATCAAAAATACCAAAAAATAGCCAAAATTTTTGTATCTAAGTCGATTCCAAGTATTTTCATATCCGAAATACCAGAAATACTTGAGAACAAAAAAATTATCCGAAAAACTAAAATACCCAAAAATTTAAAACTAAATTACCCATAAATACCTGAATATACAAATATTACACGAGTAAAATAAAATTTACCTAAAAAACTAAAATACTTGAAATATATATTAAGTATATATATGTTTCAAATATTCGATTTTACCTATCGATTTTCAATTCGGTTTCGGTTCTTATCCGATAATCATAATTTTTCATCTTAAAAACCATCAGGTATTTTTAGATGCAACCGAAACTATTTTTTTTGGTTTTTTGGTTCCGGTTTTTTTTTTGCCCAGTCCTAATTGTACCGTAGACCTTGTCGTAGACAATAACTAAAATAAAACTTTTGATTATCTCCATATAAAAGAAATAAAGCTTTCTCTGTTTGTCACTAACTCTCTCTCTCTTTCTTTTTCAAAATTCTTCTTTCTTCTCCAACTTTTTTTTCTTCTTTTCTATCAATTTTTTTCTTTCTTCTGGGTTTTTGATTTTTCCCGAAGAGGAAGGAAGAAAAAGCTAGAGGAAGAAGATAAACGGAACAAGTGAAATTACTTTTTCTTCTTCTTTAATTTCTCGATCTTCCGATGGGTTGTTTCGGAAGTAGTAAGAAACCGAGTAAACGATCGGAGACTAATAAAGGGAAAAACAAAGATACTGTTAAAAATTGGAATGATAAACGAGATGATCAGACTCAATCTAGTTCAGGTATATTGTAAATCGTCGTTTAAAGTATCATTTCTCTCTCTATCTTCCTCAAGCTCTTATGTATTTGTTGAACTGATCGAATCTGATTTCTTATTACATTAGAAGATCCATTTTCATGAATAATTTGTATGATTGAAGAAATTTTGATGCATGTGTAAGTTATGTTGATTTTTTGAGTGGAGTTAGGTTTTTGTGTTTTCATGGAGGAGACAAATTTTCAAAATTTGGGATTTTTTTTTTTTTTGTGAATCTTTAGTTTGCTTTATAATATTGTCGTATCTGTTTTGTGTTTAAGTCACATGATTTCGATTCTTTACTCTTTTGTAGATGCGACAAAAGTTAGTCCTTTAAACACTGAAGGAGTTGGTAAAGAGGATCAATTAGCTTTAGATGTGAAGGGTTTGAATCTAAATGATCAAGTTACAGGGAAGAAAGCAAAGACTTTTACTTTTGATGAACTTGCAATTGCCACAGGAAACTTTAGATCAGATTGTTTTCTTGGTGAAGGTGGTTTTGGAAAAGTTTTTAAAGGAACTTTAGAGAAACTTAATCAGGTAGGTACTTGAATTTAGTTATCTTTTTATTTTTCTTGATAAAGTGGATGTGATTGTTAAGAGTTTTGAGAAATGCTAGGTTGTTGCAATTAAGCAACTTGATCGTAATGGTGCTCAAGGAATTAGGGAATTTGTGGTTGAGGTATTGACACTAAGTTTGGCTGATCATCCGAATCTTGTGAAGCTTATCGGGTTTTGTGCTGAAGGTGATCAGAGATTGTTGGTCTATGAGTACATGCCGCTAGGATCTCTTGAAGATCATTTACATGGTATGTTGTAAAACTCAACTTCATTGCTCTGTTTTTTCTTTATGTATATGATCATGGTATGTCATAGGCTCTATGTGAATTGAGGGTTTGATTGCTAGCTGCTAAAAGCTTATCCTTTGCATCTGTTTTGGTGGTTATTCAGCTGTTCCTTTTTCTCAAAACATGCTGCTTTGTCAATTATTTGACTTTCAATATTGTTTTTTTTTGTTGTTTCCAGATCTCCTTCCTGGTAAAAAACCACTCGATTGGAACACTCGGATGAAAATTGCAGCGGGTGCAGCACGAGGTCTAGAGTATCTACATGACCGAATGAACCCTCCTGTGATCTACCGTGATCTTAAATGTTCGAATATCTTGCTTGGTGAAGATTATCACCCAAAACTATCCGACTTTGGATTGGCTAAAGTTGGACCAAGCGGGGATAACACCCATGTCTCCACAAGGGTGATGGGAACATATGGATATTGTGCACCTGACTATGCTATGACGGGTCAGCTCACATTTAAATCCGACATTTACAGCTTTGGAGTAGTACTTCTCGAGCTTATCACTGGTAGAAAAGCAATCGATAATACAAAAGCGCGTAAAGATCAAAATTTGGTGGGATGGGTATGTTCTTGTCTCTTAGCAGTGTCTCACATTAATCTTTTGTGAAACAACACTCAATTATGTTTTTCATTCTTGCAGGCGCGGCCATTGTTCAAAGACAGGAGAAACTTCTCGAAAATGGTTGATCCAGTCCTTCAAGGACAATACCCGGTTAGAGGACTATACCAAGCTTTGGCGATTTCAGCAATGTGCGTTCAAGAGCAGCCGAGTATGAGACCAGTCGTATCCGATGTAGTATTGGCTATGAATTTCTTAGCATCTTCCAAATATGATCCTAATAGTCCTAGTAGCAGCAGCAGGAGGAACACTTCTTTTCACAAAGATAGAGATGATGATGAAGAGAAAAGACCAGAACTTATCAAGGAAACTAAATCTGAAGGGTCTTCATAAAAAGAAAGTGGTGGTATAAACCAAATCTAGTTTTGGCTTCATGAAGAAAAATGAAACATCAATTTTAACATCTCTTTGTGATTTGTACATCTTGACTTGGCCTCTATTGTATGTAGATTGCTTCTTCTTCTTTCTGTAGACCAAACTATTTTGTTTGAGGACATATATACAAATATTAAACAAGTAGAAACATCTTTGTGTATATATATAACTTAAGCTTTAAAACAACAGAAGAAGGCAAATATCCAAAAACTAAAGAAAACAATTATAAGAGAAAGGAAAAAAAAATCACTTTAAAACCATTAAGCTTTGGCTGAAGATGATGGTTCTTCCTCATCATCTTCAATGTCCCAACTTAAATCTTCATCTTCCTCTGTAACACTGAGACGTTTACGCAGCTCAGCTCTGTTTGGACTACCACTAGAGCGACTCGCTTCCTTATCATCGATTCTACTCATATCTTCAATCTCATCCCATCCCAATTCCTCTTCAGATGGTTGTTGATTTGATGTAGAAGCAGCACCATCTTGGATTGGAGTCTCATCAGGTTTCGGAATAGCTTCGGTTTTGCCTGAATCTTGAACTGGAGCTTCATTAGAAGGTTGAACAACATTGAGTTTGCCTGAATCTTGTAATGGAGCTTCATCAGTAGAATCAACAACAGGAACATCTTCAGTTTCCTTCACATCTTCATTGTTTCCTTCAAGTTTCAATCTTGAAGCTTCTTTGGTAACTTCAATAACTTTCTCACTATACTCTTCTTCATCATCAATATCCCAACTCAATTCTTCATCATCATCTAAAGAAATCGCTCGTTTCACAAGATTAGCTCTCAAGTCTTCAGCTTGCTTAAGCTTATGAACTTTATAGAAATACCTAAACCAGAAAGTCTCATGATCAACCATATTAGGAACAATCCTTTTATAAACTCCTTTCATATCTCCATTTTCCTCAAACAATCTCTCAATCTCTTTCTCATCTAGAGAAAACTCAGATTCCCACTTTTTAAAATCATCTGAATCCTCAAGCTCTTCACAATAAGTATTAATATCACATTGAACAGATCGAACTTGAGCATCAAATCGACTATAAGGTTTTGAGCTAAAGCTATCACGACGACCAATACTATTGTTATCAGAAGAATCAGATTCGTTACCAGCAGCTAAAATCGCTTCTTTACCTTGAGCGATGATTTCAGCTGTATTTTTTATCACAGTGTTCCCAAGCTCATCAATGACATGTCCAACGTTACCAAGCGATCCTTGAGCTACTTCGATTTCCTTCTTTAAACCTGTCCCGAATTCTTCTAGATCTCTTCGGTAAGTTTCAATTACGGATTCGGATTTTGTAGCTATTGTTTTCATTAGACCACCGAAACTCCATCCTTCGTTCTCGTTAGGGTTAGATTGTTCTGGATTTTCGAGGTTTTCGCTGTTTTTTGGAGAATCGGACTCTGATTCGGTTTCTGTAAGATCTGGATCTTCTAGGAAGACGGATTTGAAGAAATTCATAGCTGAAAGGTTAGATCTTATCGAATAGTTCTGTATGAATTAGGGTTTGATAGAGGATCGGGAAGTCTCGCATATAGAAGAGAAGAGAAGAGAAGAGACGTCAAATTTGTTTTATTTGGATATTTATTAGTGGGAACATAAACCGAACCAAAATTTCCGAACCAAATTATATTCCGTAAACTGATCGGCACATAAAAATCAGTATTGATAATTGAAACGAACCAAACCGATAATAGATCGGTTTATTTTTTTTATTTTTTTTTTGAAAAAACCGAAAAAACAAAAAAAATATATAAAACCCGAACCGAAATAACCAAAAAACTGAAAAATCCAAAAAAACAAAAAAATCAAAACTCAATAGAAAATTAACCAAACTTCAAAAATGAAGACCAAACTAATTTCTGAACCGTACCAAAATTTTATTCGGTTTAGTTCGGAACATAATTCCAAAAATCGAAATAACCGAAAATCGAAATTTTTGATCCGTTCCGATCCGAACTGAACTGATTCCCAGTTCTATTTATCACAAAACAAACAATTTTTTTTTATTAACAAAAAAACATTTCTTTTTTTTTAAATAAACATTTTTTTTCAAAAACAAAGAAATTTTGAAATGGGCAATATTTTAATATACTATAAGTAACTCTCTTCATATTTTTACTCTCATATTATTTTTTGTGGCGAAAACAAAATGTTCCATGGAATATTCCAAAATACCAAAAGTTAAAAATTCTTAAATTGCTAAGTGGTCTCAACTATAAAATAAATAAATAGCTAAGATGTAGTTTTTAAAATTGTTATAAATACTCGGTTAAAATATTTAAAAAACCATAATTTTTTATAAATTGTAAAGTAATGTTCTCGATAAAAGATTGTTTTTAAAAAAATATAAAAACACAAAATTTGGCATAAGTTTGTAAATGTGGTATCTAAAAATTGCTTTATGTGGAAAACAGTAAAGTAAACCATAATTTAAGAATTGCCAAATAGATAATTTAGATTGCGTTGCAATTTTTTTTTATATATATTTGGTGACGATAGACAATTTTATCAAAAAAAATATTCAAGATTATGCTTGGTGAGATTATATTTATACAATTAATCTAAATCAATACCGAATAATAGTTGCAATTTTTAAGGAAAAATGTATTTTATAAAATATCACAAAAATTAGATATATTTTAAAAATAATATAGATTTTTCGAAAGTTTCAAAATAATACTCCATCCGTTTCATATTATTAGTTGTTTTGTTTAAACCCGCGCATATTACAATTTTTTGTTTTTCTATATTTTTTTACTTTTTCACTTTTTTGTCTCTACAGTTAGTTAGAGCAATGATTATTATGGATTAAGAAAAATAAAAAGATAAAAAAATGATTTTAAAATATAAAAATATAACTTTTTAAGTAAAAGTTTTTACTTTTTGCTTTGCTTTTTGAAAATAACTTATATTATGAAACAAAATAAACTTTTCAAAACAACTAATAATATGAAACGGAAGAAGTATAATTTTTTTTTAAATATTAAAAAATATATTTTTTTAAAAAAATATCTTTTGAAATATTTTAAAATTTATAATTTTAATCATAAAACTTCAAAATTAAACTTTATTGTTTTCAAAAATAAACTTAAAATTTTATTTAGTAAACCCAAACAAAAAATATAAAATTATAAATTCTTTAAGTTTATTTCTTTTTTTTGTTGGTATTTTTGTAATAATTTGGATGTGTTTGGTAATTTTGAAACTTTTGGAATTCTTCGTTATATAATTAAAGTAATATGAGTCCTATAATTATCCAAATATTTAAATTAAATGATAACACAAAGCTTGTATAAAATGGCTTAGTGAAAAATCGCTTTCTAGAGTAGACGAGAAGACAAATTTTTCAGAGAGAGAGAATTGTTTGTTTCTGTTGATATTATTAGCTTTTGATTCAAGTCAAAACTCTACTCATAGATTTTTTTTCTCATCATTGATAGAGAAATCAATCGGTTTCAATCATCGGATGTTATTTCTGTTCGTCGGTAGTTATCGGCGGAGATGCTCCGTATTTCAATCGGATGTTTTAGTAGCCGGTGATGACGGTGGTGGTGGATGATCGAGAAAATTAAGAAGCGATGTTCGGTTTTGTTTATTAGTTTGTTTGCTGCTCGTTGTGCTTAATTTCTATTTTAGGTTTTAGTTAGAAGATGATGAAGAAAGTAAAAGGAAAGAACAATGGATTGTTACCTAATTCCTTTAAGATTATATCTTCTTGCCTTAAAACTGTATCAGCCAACGCTACTAACGTTGCGTCATCGGTTCGTTCTGCCGGAGCTTCTGTCGCCGCTTCAATATCCGCTGCAGAAGATGATAAAGATCAGGTCCCTTTGATTTTTGTTTTTGTTTTTGTTTGTTACTATTTGATATTTGCTCTTATTTTGAAAATTTCTTTGCTATTTTGTTATATTGTTTAAAAGCAAAAAGTGAAGTGGTGGAATACTTTTTCCAGTTTGGAACCATTAGTGAAAGTGGTGGTTGGTGGATTATTTCCATATTCTAGCTTTAGCTTCTGTGTCTGCAAAGGAGTGATACAGAGGCTTAATACCAAGTTTCTTGTGCTTCTTTTCTGATCTGAATGGTTAATTGTGAAATTAGATGTCTAGTTTAGCTGTTGAAACTCAGTGTAATGGGGCTTACAATAATTTCAGCTATAGATTGGAAAAACTATGGCCTGTGTCTCATCTATTCTGTTTTGTTCTTTATATGAATCTTTCATCTGGCTTTTATGGTATGCTTCTCTTGCCATATATATTTTTGCTTCATTGACTGTAACTGTGGTGTTTTCGTAGATCAACTATTCCTTGTAGTTTAAATTTCTTAGAATAAATAGCCTAGGTTCGTCATTTTTTCTTCTTCCTTTTGGTTGTTAATGTAGGCATTTTCGTCTCTTTTATTTTTCTGGTGGAGAGTCAGCAACTCCTTTTTTTCTCTTCAGAGGGACTACTTGATAACACAAATGTCTAAAACTTTACTTTTATGAGCAGGTGACATGGGCTGGCTTTGGCATTCTTGAACTGGGTCAACATGTTACAAGACATGTTCTCTTACTCGGTTATCAGAATGGCTTTCAAGTTTTTGATGTTGAGGATGCCTCTAATTTTAAAGAACTGGTATCTAGACATGGTGGCCCAGTTTCATTCTTACAGATGCAGCCGTTACCTGCGAGGTCTGGTGATCATGAGGGTTTTGGAAACTCACATCCGCTTTTGCTGGTTGTTGCCGGGGATGAAACGACTGGCACAGGTTCGGGACAAGTTTTTCCCCATAATGGTTCATTAGGGAGAGATTGTAAAGCAGACTCTTCTGGGGATGGTTCCATTTATCCAACCACTGTTCGCTTTTACTCCCTTAAGTCTCACAGTTATGTACATGTACTGAGATTTCGGTCATCTGTTTGCATGATTAGATGCAGCTCCCGAGTTGTAGCTGTTGGCCTTGCATCTCAAGTGAGTATTAGTGTGCTTTAATATATTCGGATTCTTGTGATGAAAGTCCTGAATATTAAAGAGTATTCAGCTAATTTGATTGGCATGGTAAGTTTTGGTATTTGGCCCTGAGACCAAACAAACCTTACTTGTATTCTACAGGCCGAGTACAAAGTTATACTTGAGTGTAAAAGCTTTATCTTTTGTCCCTGTGTCTTACACTGATAGTTTCTCTCTGTTTTGTGCAGATACATTGCTTTGATGCACTTACTCTGGAAAATAAGTTCAGTGTTCTTACCTATCCTGCTCCTCAGCCAGTTACACAAGGGACAAATAGGGTTAATATTGGCTATGGTCCTATGGCTGTAGGTCAAAGGTGGCTTGCGTATGCTTCCAAAAATTCCATGACCATGAAAACAGGGCGCCTAAGCCCACAAAATTTTGGCTCTTCACCAAGTGTCAGTCCAAGTAGATCGACAGGTGGGAGTAGCGTGATGGCCCGTTATGCGGTGGAATCTAGCAAGCAATTAGCCAATGGACTAATCAACTTGGGAGACATGGGATACAAAACTTTGTCAAAATGCTACCAGGAAATGCTCCCTGATGGATCAAATTCTCCAGCATTGCCAAATTCAATCTGGAGAGTTGGTGGGGTTGCTGGATCTGATGCAGAGAATGCTGGAATGGTTAGTTTTGTACTCAAGCCACAATTTTCTCTGTAACTAGAGTCGTTTTACCAGTCATTATTTAGGTGTGGTATAGATATTTCGAAGCACAAAGTTCTAGTCGCTTTTTTTAACTAGGGTTCATAAATCAAGATCTTAATTAATACTAGTAACTTGCTTCGATTTTTGTTCCTGTTAGACACCTAGTTCCTGTTAGAGGGATGTTTATATATTTCATCTAGAGAGTTTTAGCGTGTATCCTATATGTAGGGGTTTAATAGGATCATCAAGATATCTGTTCTGTCAAGTAACAGAACTAGGAGATTCATTAGATTCTCGAAGGACCGGCAAAACAATTCATCACGATAGAATCCGACCTTGGGTGTTTTTCAGTTCCCTTGCTAGCGTTTTGGTATATTTAATTGCCAGATCGTGATACTTTATGGTTGTTCTTTCAACAGATTTCTGTCAAAGATATTGTTTCTGGAGCTGTTGTATCACAGTTCAAGGCTCATACAAGTCCTATCTCAGCACTTTGTTTTGATCCTAGTGGAACTCTGCTGGTTACTGCTTCAGTGTGTGGGAACAATATCAATGTCTTTCAGATCATGCCATCTAGTTCACGTAGCGCACCTGGTGACCTTAGTTATGAGTGGGAATCTTCTCATGTGCATCTCTTCAAGCTGCATAGGGGAATCACTACTGCTGTTAGTATACTTTTAAGTTGACATTTGTCCTTTCTTTTTCGTGTGCAGGTTTCTTATTTGGAGTTTTATACTCTTTTTAACAGATTGTCCAGGATATTTGCTTTAGTCATAACAGTCAGTGGGTGGCTATTATTTCATCCAAGGGTACTTGCCATATTTTCGTTTTAAACACTTCTGGCGGTGATGCCGGGTTTCTACCTTTAAATTGCGAGGTTGAGGACCCTGCTCGACTTCCAGCTTCATCTTTGCCAAGGTGGTTTACTCAATCCTTGTCAAATAATCAACAGTCGTTATCGCCACCACCAGCTGTTGCCCTTTCTGTAGTAAGCAGGATAAAGTACAGCAGTTTTGGCTGGCTTAACACAGTAAACAATGCTGCTACTGCTGCAACTGGAAAAGTTTTTGTACCATCGGGTGCCGTGGCTGCTGTTTTTCACAAATCTGTTACTCATGGTATTCAACAGAATTCCAGGGCTAACTCGTTGGAGTATATCTTAGTCTATACTCCATCAGGCCATGTGGTGCAGCATGAACTTCTGCCATCTTTTTGCACTGACTCACCTGAAAGTTGTTCAAGAGTGCAGAGAACATCACATGTTCAAGTTCAAGAGGATGACTTGAGGGTCAAAGTTGAGCCTATCCAGTGGTGGGATGTATGTAGAAGGTCTGACTGGCTGGAAACAGAGGAACGACTTCCCAAAAGTACCACTGAGAATCAAGACAATTTGGATACAGGGTCAAATAACTTGCCACTCCATAAGGATGCATGTCTTTCTCTTGACATCAATAGCGATTTTGGTGGTGATTTGAAAACATGTTCTGAGAAGGCCCCTGAAAGATCCCATTGCTATCTTTCTAACTTTGAGGTAAAGGTTACCTCAGGAGTGCTACCAGTGTGGCAAAATTCGAAGGTACTTTTTTGTCAAAAACTTTTCCTTTCTTGCTTATAGCTTACTTGTCTCTTGACTTTCAGTTTCATGATATGGTGCTAGATTTCTTTTCACGTGATGGACTCTCCAATAGATAATAGTTTTACTGGTGGAGAAGTTGAGATAGAAAAAGTCCCATCTCATGAACTTGAAGTAAAACCGAAAAAGCTGCTTCCGGTTTTTGAGAATTTCCACAGCACCAAAGCAACTTTGGAAGAAAGGTAATTCCAAATGTTGGAAAAATGATTGTTGTGTATCTTGCTGTCTTCTTGTATTGTGCATTTCTAGTTGGACAAGAATTCTAAGATATTTACTCACAGCTTATAAGTTGTCTTTATTAACGTTTAACGCAGGTTTTCAATGAAATGTTATAACACATCAGCATCAGGTTCATATCAACCTAATGGAAAGATATGCCAAGATATAATCAACTGTCATTCTAAGCCAGGATCAGTCAAGTCCAATGAATGTTCTGAAGAGGGTAAGTCAATATTAATTATGAGTTTGTTTATCTAGCATTCATCTTCCTTTGAAGTCATGTGCGATTTAACTATTTGCTTTAACTCGTAACAGTTGAGAAACTCGTCAAGCACATCAGTAATGGCTTGACCACACCACCTGTTGTTCATATGGATACCGCAAACTTTGGTTTTGCTTTACGTGAAGAACACTGTAAAGCAGTAGAAGATCCAGTGATGAAATTAAGTGAAGTTACTAATGGTCATCACCTAAATGTCAATGGAAACACAAAGAAATTACAAGGAGATGGTATGGTATTAGGTATGGTTTCCTTTGTAGAAGATTAAATCTCTTCGAACTACACACTCAAGGCTTAGAGTCTCTATATAATCTCTTCGGTGAATCCTCTTCATACGTTCATGAAGCTAATATCTCTGTTGCTATCTTCATTATCTTGTGATTGAACAGGTAAATAGTTGGCTTTTGGATCTTGTAAATGCCTAGAAGATTGCTCACAGTTTGTGGTAATAATTTCTCTTCTTATGTATATTTTAAATGGCCTGCTCAAATACATTGGAAGAATGTACATTTATACGTGGGGGATTCGGTAAATGTGGGTATTTGAAACTTTAGACAAAAAAAAATATAAATTTTTCTAATTTGGGGTTTCGCATGTTGTTTTTATGAACCTTAAGTGATTCTGATGAAGTCAAATTTGTTCTTGGTTTATGTTTTTTTTTAGTTTCACAGTTATTGGAATAAAATTAACTGATATTAGTGAAAGAGTTGTTTACTTATGCGAATAATATTTTTATTATGAGTTTTATATTTCATTGTTGACATATTTGCTATGTACAATCGATTAAAGATAGATTTTTCGTGAAAATTATGAACAAAGAGGGCCCAAACAAAACTAAAATATTATTGTTTAGTTTTTACTATATAAAAATTAATATATATATATATATATATATAATTAATATGGAATGAAAAATAATATAGAAAAATTTACAAACATTTCTATTAAGCCTCCAATGCCCAGTCCTAAGATAATTAATGCTTAAATCCGAAAAAAGAATGATGCCTTTTAACAGGAGTGATGATCGAATCCGTCCCAAGAAATCTTCATAGAGGCCTAAAATGATGCTTTTGTGATACCCATAAAATTTATATAAATTATTCGTTTGAAACCCTTGCTTCCCTAACTTTCCATCAGGACCGGCTCTGAAAAGTTTATTTAAATGTTTCAAATGCATGTTCTCAGATCCGGCTCTGAACCGATTCAAAACCACTTTTGAGGCATAATATATTTTATTTTGAAGATGATGTTTCAAGTCAAGTGACCAACAACAATTGTCTTTGTAAGAAATGTTGCATATAGCTAAACGACCAAACATACAAATCATTTAACCAGTTCCAAAAGACAAAATACCTCTTGAACACTAAACGTTTAAAATCCAATAACTCCACAGGTTACATTCCATTAACCATTCTCTTCATCTCAGCTGATCTTCTTGGATCAGGTTCTTCAATTGCTCTCTCTGTTAACACATGCTTTATACGACACATTGATCTCCTCACCTTTACATGCAGACAAAGTTAAGATACATTTTGAGAAATATTTGTTTGCCAGTCGCTAGCGGCAGCGATTAGCAAAAGCGATTAAAATTGTGTTTGTTTGTTAGTCGTTGGACCAGCGACTAATCGCAGCAATTAAAAATTTTAGCCGCCAAATTTTCTAGTTTTCAAAATAGATTCACCGGCTGCTAATCGTTGCCACTAGCGACTGGCAAACAAACATAACTAGCGACTGATAACAGCTGCAACTAATCGCTACCGCTAGCGACTGACAAACGAATATGACCATAGTCACGTTCTTAGAGAGATAGTTTAAAGTCAGCTTTGTGCTTACCTTTGGAATGCGTTCAGGGTTTGGAAACTGCATATTTTGAGCCTGAAGCATCTGACGTTGAGTCATCAACATGTTCTTCTCTTTCAAAAGAACATACCATAGCTTATGAAGATCATCCCATGACTTAAGTCTCAGCTCTGAAGCTTTCCAACCTCTACCTATAATAATCCATTCACAAAACAAAACAATCTCAATACTATTGGCAAAATTGAGAAAATGAAAGCAAATTTGAAATACATAAGAAGCAACAAGTACATGACTTGATTTTGGGTAAAACAAATGAAATCTCTAGTATACTAAGTAGATGATTCAGCTTTTAAAAACAAATTAGTTAGTTTCTGAATATGAAAGAGAAAAGTAATTCATCAAAATCTATGAACGAGTTTTGGAAATGTTATAAGAAACTTACCATAGACAACAGGTTTATCTTCTTCTTGGCTACGGTCAAATTCAAAGAACTCTTCTAGAGGATTTTTAGCGGTTTGAATCGTTGAGGCAGCTGCTGCAGAAGTTGATTCTGATCTGGAAGATGCAATCGCCAAGAATCTCCTTCCGAAAGTTCGTGTAAGAAACATAGTCACAATACTTCCTGCGAGCTTGCAGCTATATAATCCAAATACGATTTATATAATCAAAATGCTAATAAAAATGATGAGAGTAGAAGAAACAATAACTCAACTGGGAGATATAAAAAACGGAGAAGAGCAATTTGACGGCGACGACGATCACGGCCACTGAGAAAGGAAGAAAAACCCTCTTCAATATTCAGGTTTACGGTAGACGGAAGTTTAGGGCCCAATACGCAAACTATGGGTAAAAGAATGGGCTTTTTATTGGCCCAATATGGTCCTATAAAGTTTTGAAGTGAAGTTCACGTCTAGGGGTGTCAATCGGATTTGCCCACGCTCATTCGGGTCTGTCCGCATGGACATTTATTTTTGCGGACGCTTTATGGGCAATTTCGCATGGGCGTAGACCAAATTATGTCTGTGCCCAATAACGTCCGCGTCCAAACGGGCCTGTCCGCGGACGTCCGCTAACCATATTTATGGTTTTCAACTTTTCATGTTTTGTGGCTTTTATTACTAAATTAATCCAAATTTAAAATACAAAAAAAAAATTATATAAAAACTCTACAAATATTTAAAAATTATAAAAATCACTTTTTATAATATTTTGATTAAAATTTATATAAGAGCCACAAAAGTAAGAATTTTTTTTACTAATTAAATTTTTCTAAAATATATAAAATTTAAAATATAAAATAAATTTTATAACTTTATATAATTTTACAAACTTTATAATTTTTAAATAATTTTAGAAGTTTTTCTTATAGTTTTTTATTTTTATATTTTTTTATTTTATTATAGTTTTTAGATTTAGATCTAAAATTAATGTTCAAATGGACAGTCTATGTCCGTTTGGACAAGCCCGCTACGGACAGCGGACATGTCCATGAACAGTCCGCGTTGAAACGGACTGGGTCTAACTTGCGGACAATATGTCCAATTGACACCTTTATTCACGTATCAAACATTCGTTGAGTGTTAACAATCAATAACCATTGGATTAAAATAATCAACGGTTGAGATTATAAGCACATAAATCGTTTAGTTGTTAATTTTCACATGTTTGTAAGCATTTTTACGATCTAATTGTGTTAAAAACTTTTCAAAACAAAATTTGCTAAAAAGTGAGAAGTCGATAGTCTCCTCTCTCTTCACGCCTGAGCTTTCTCTCCCCTTCTTAAGCTCTTCCTCTTGCTCCGACTCCATGTTGGAACTCAATTTTAATGAAACTAATATTCATCACTTTTCCGGCGAATTTTTTGGTAAGGTCGTTGCCCGGAATTATCAGACTATGATTGCATTGGAAATGTTGTATTTTGGACTATGACTTTGAATATTTAAATGATAAAAATGAAGTTAATTTAAATGAGAAATAAGACAGCTAAGTGAAATGAACTAGTTAGAAAGACTAGCTAACTCAGCTAGGTGAGTAAAAGGCAGCTCAACCAAGCTCAATGAGCTGAACACTCTAACCTATGTGGGTGGACTAGTCAACTAACACTCAAGTTTAGTGAAGTAGCTTAAAAGTGAAATGTCACCAAGCGAACAGTTGCAAGCGTTGGCCGAATGGGCACCAACTGAAAATGTGCAACGAAGGAATATCTTTTCACCAAAGGTCACATCCTTTCATGTGAAAAGGTGCATTGACCAAATGTCACATCCTTTTTTATGATGTCTCTTCGTCTCCTATAAATAGAGGTCTCTTCATTAATTTTTCTCATCCAATTCTCACTTAAATCATTATCAGAAAACACGGTTTTCAATATTGACTAAAAGAAAAATCAAAACACATAAAAGCAAACAATTTCAATAAATATTCTGCTTCCAACGTCTCGAGGGTTTTCGAAGAATACTAAGATCGATAATCTTTGTTTAAGAGTAAAACTTAACAAAGACAAATAACGTTTGTATCATGGGATTATGAAATTGCGGTAACCCATCTTACTACGAGAAATGTTTAGAATTAAATAAAGAGTTTTGACTCGACTCTGTTTGTTTTAAGATTATTAAACGTCTTAAAATTGGTTTTTTACTCAATCCGGTTTTATGGTCCCTACACTCCACCATTGGCGTCCGACTTGCATGTCGGCGCCCAGCGGCCTCTCCATTTTTCTTTTTTCTTTTCTCTCGGTTAGCCACTCCTTCGCCTTCTTGGTGATGGAACCGGTGTTGTCTTTCGCCAATCTCACGGCGGTGATTATGATGCCTCGTCGTTCCCAACTCGCCGATCTTAAACCAGACGAGTGCTTTCACTCGTTTTCACTTTTATCGGTTTGCTCTTCGGGGTTTTATTCAGCCTTATTGTTACATGTTGTTGAGGACTCGGGTGTGGTTTTCGTCTCCCATGATTTTCGATCACGGTGGTGGTTCCTTTGGATCTTTTTTGGTCGGAAAAGACTGGTCTCTATGTGGCCCGCTCTTCGTGGAAAGTGGTTCTCTTAGATGTGGAGATGCTCTGTTGCTGATGGTGGGGATGAACGGTGGTGGGTCGGTCTACTTTTCGGCTCTTGCAAGTCTGGATTGTTGGAAGAGGGCGGCGGTCTGCTCACATGTCAATCTAGGGCATTCATTTCTCTGTTGGGCTATCGAGTGGGCTTAGGTTTAATTTGTTTGCAGGCCCATCTCTATTTTGAAACAGGCTTCAAGTTATCATGTATATTGTATATTAATCTTAAGTTTAGATGTCCTACTTGTCGTCAATATTGTTGTACAAGATCATAGTGAACATATCCGCAAGAGTATATGTCTTACGTTGGTCCTCAAAATCAATTTAACACCGAAAATCGGTTTTGATACCGAAAAATTAGGACATCAGGGGTTATTCGCTGTCTAAATGGTTTTACTATTTAGGACGTTGTATTCCCGAGTTGGGATTTGTTATCCTATGTTTTAGAAGTGTTCTTTCACCTCATGTTAAAAGTCAATCTACCTTTTATAAGTCTGTATCTTCTCCATAGTAAAATTATTTGTACCCCTTGTTGAGTTGTTCTTTGATTTAATATAATAGTATTGTCGACAAAAAAAATTGTGTTAAGAAAAATAATTGTAATAAAAATCAAAATAAATATCTGTCTAAGCAAACTCATGATCATAATATCATCATTTTCAATTGTTTTCTTTTTGTTGATAATTCCAGTTGTTACATTCACATAGACCGTTTATGTTTATATAACACATTCACTAATCCGAACAAAGTAAACTCATGAACTGATAAAACTACGAAGGTTCATAGAGGCCGAGCACGTGACCATCGAGACATCTCACAGATGCAACCTAGTTACAGAAGAAACAAAAGATTACAAATTCCACTAAAAGAAACATTATTATTGAAATGAAATATAAGAATTTGCACAAAAGGGTTGGTTTTAACCTTGCCATGAACTTCATATTTGATAGAACCATCAAGTTCTGCTCCTAATTCCATTAATTTTGAGATTGTTGTATTAATGTCCATCACAGTGAATGATAATAAAGAAGAATAACCTTTCTCATTCACTATATGGTCACTACATCAAATACAAAACATCTCTCTTCAATTTCAGAGATTTTTTCATTGAGGCAAATGATCGAACACCTGATCTGCTTAAAAGAGATATAGTTGATTTAACCTTGGAGATTGCATAAGAGCTAACTTGAGAGGACCAGATTGAAGTTCAGCCCAACGTAAAGTAACAACATTGACAGAGAAATCGAGACCTTGAGTGTAGAAATTAGCTGCTTTTGGTACATCTTTGTGTAATTGCAAGATCCACCTGAAAGACGCCGTCGCCATTTTCTCTTTTGACAACTATGGATTGAGAATAAGTCAACGAATAATGTCAAAATATGTTAGTGGTGGATATACTGTTCGTTCGGTTTTCTCGGTTTTCGGTTTTTAAGGTTTTTTTGGCTGAGCTGAAGGTTGGTTCGGTTTTTTATTTTTGAAGTTCGACTTTTTTGTTCAAAAATTTTAGTTTTAATTTAAATTTCGATTTTTCGGTTTATTTTCGGTTTGTTTGATTAATTTTAGCAAGTTCGGTTCGGTTCGATTAATTGAGTAAAAAAAGGTTGTTGCTGAACCGAATGAAATCGAATTAAAAACCAAATTAATATAAATATTTTGTCGAATTAAACCGAATTAACCGAACCGCATTAAATTATGTTAAATTCGGTTTAAATGCCAACTCCTACTTCCCGCGATCACAATACTTAGACAATATCCAATGGTTAATACCATTAAAGAGTTATTAATCAATTTTTTAATATTTAAGAATCTTTTGTTGGTTCTTAATTTTCTTAAACTCCGTTGGTTAAGAACAAGGTTCTTAGAAAACATGTTTTTTTTTCTTCTACATTTCCATTCTAAAACATGTGTTTTTCATTTCTCACACCGATCTAATGAAATCGTGACATATGACGGTTTTTAGCCAAATCCAAAATATTTAATTAAAAACCATTTTTTAACAAAAATTTTCTAATTAATTATTTTTGATTAATCTTTTGGGTTAATAACTTCTTAATAACTTTTTAAAAACACCAGCTCTTAGTTACTTACTAGAGACGAAGTAACGAAAAAAACAGTATAGATAACTCGATAGAAAATGCTCTGTTCTTTCTGTTCGTTTTGGCAACCGCTGGACATCTTCATGGCTTTTCATCATCGAAGCCACTTACAGTTTTTTCGTCTCTCTCTTGTTATGGAGTTGTAACCGGCGGCGTTTACCGGCAATTACTTCTACCGATCTTCAAGGCATTATACATTTTCTCTCTTCCATCCCACACTCGCCATTCCTTTCCTTTAAAACCTTCCCTATTCACTTAACCATATCTTTTTCCACAATACAACCAATTTCTCTTATGAGTATGTCTGAAAAGTTTAGATCAAAAATGCAAAACCTTACCATTAGATTGGAAGATGATGCTGCACACATTACTTTTGATTCGTGCAATCAGGCCCTTGCTGTTATACAACACAGTCTTGTTGTGCTTCCGGTCAATCCTCAGAAACAAAACATTTGTGCTATGTTGGTCGCTTTGCCAAGGATTTGGGGTGTCCAAGACTTTGTTTTGGGTCGTGTTATGGAAAATAGAAAACTCCAATTTATGTTTCCCTCGGCGGAATCTGCGGACGGTGTTCTTCATCGTGGTCCATGGGCCTTCAATGAATGGATGATCACCACTAACAAGTGGTCTCCAAA
>OVBE01004572.1:890-14541 GCA_900406425.1 Iberis pinnata | reverse complement strand
AGATGCTAGCTCTACTTTGTTATTAATTAAATTGATCTTAAATTCTCTTATCTATGGTGTTGGAATATTTTGAGCTAGGTATTTTTGTCTTTAGCCCTCTGTAAAACCAAAAATTCTTTCAGTACGATTCAGATCCCCTTCTCCTTCCCTTCAATAAAAAATGCAAAAAAGAAGAATAAAAGAAGTGAGAAAAGGAGAAGAAAGGGACGGGATCCGAAGTAGCTTGATGCTCGAATTGGTATGAGGATTATGAATGACGTATACTCTAATGCATTGATCGTTACTCCATAGGTAAGAATGCACCTATCTGAACTTAAATAAATCTAGAGAGCTAGTTGATATGACTTGATGGTTTGATTTGAGTCGGAATTTAGAGTAGAGGGCACATTGATTACATTATGTGGTGGTTAAGAATTAATTGCAATAAGTTGTCTAGGATTAGTGTATGTTGTTTTTGATTTCTGAACTTGAGGTTTCCGAGATTCTGAGAGTTCCTGTGTGGTATACTTTTCAAACCTCTTCAATGGATTTGGTTTTTGCTTTACTTGAGGAAAAAAAGATATCTAAGTCTGGAGGAGTTGATATTACTCTGTTTTAATTACTTATAGTGAGTATTTATACTTGCTATTTGGCATTAGCTTAGTTTTTTCCTTGTAGTTTTGGTATATTTTCAGGATTTTAGGTGTTCGGGACGTTTTGGATGCAAATTGGCATATACAGATGCATAATCAGGCAGAAAGGTCAGAATTTTAGCAATGTTTTAAACGTGAGTTAGATTTCATATGGAGATGTTCCCATGGATGGATTGAAGTCAATACATTGGGTCAATCAAAAGTTATGGCGATTTTACTGAAGATTGGTCAAGCTGTCTCGCAAAAGAAGCATGTGCAGGAAGTGAAAAAGAGATCGATCGATCCAACGCTTCTGGAAACTTACANATTTGTGTTAACTTTTCTATGTTTGAGTAGTTCACTTGTTAGGTTTTAGGGGTTTCCCAGGGAAATCAAGTTCGATTGTTAGGGTTTGACATAATGGATTATATTTGTTAGGTTCTTAGTCTAGATTTATTTTTAACGCCTGAATTAGTTTGATCACCTAGTTCATGATAATAGGTTAATAAATACAAATGGATTTAGTTTAGAGATCTGNATAAAAAGTGATTGATCGATCCCTAAAGAGATCGGTCGATCCTTGTGGCCGATAATCACTAAAATCTTCCAAAATTATAATTATGCCCTCAAGACTTATCAAGATGTTTTCCTTATTGGTTTTATTTTAATTTTTCCTTATTTTTAGCACTATAAAAGCCTTAGACTTAGGTTTATTTTTCTAGCTATCGCTTATTTTATTTTCTCAGAGCTTTTGGAGAAGATTTCTGAACTCTATCTTTTTATTTATAGAATTTGGTTTTTGAATGTGTTTTTCTCTGATTATGATTTGTGTTAACTTTTCTATGTCTGAGTAGTTCACTTGTTAGGTTTTAGGGGTTTCCCAGGGAAATCAAGTTCGATTGTTAGGGTTTGACATAATGGATTATATTTGTTAGGTTCTTAGTCTAGATTTATTTTTAACGCCTGAATTAGTTTGATCACCTAGTTCATGATAATAGGTTAATAAATACAAATGGATTTAGTTTAGAGATCTGACATAGTCTAGATGAATAAGTGTCTCTGCTTGCGGGAGTATTGTCTTAGATGCTTATGAACATATCTAATATGAATTATAATGCATGATTGAATTATCTAAATATGGCGGGAGTTTGTCTTTAGTAATTCGAACATAGGGATCTAATACTTTAGGAGAAGATTAGTCTTTAATTGTCTTTTGAGTTGAGAACTATTTTCATTAGTAAATCCTGCTGTTAGCGTGAGCTTCAAACCTGCATACATGTGGAATTCCCTGATGTATAGCGCTTTATCTTATCGTTTTAAAACTGCTTTTTGTTATTGCTTATTCTCAGTTACAATAAACTTTATTTAATCTGTCTTAGCTAGAATCGAATTTAGAACTAAAAGTCGTACGTTCTTGGTCTATGTGGATTCGATCCCTCTTATAATACTGTGTTTGTTATGCACTTGAAATGAATATATTTGGATTAAAACCTGAGTGTATCAAAGTTCCTAAGCGATGTGAATCACTACTATTTGGATGACCCTTTTCTCTACAAGAAAGGTCTGGATTATTCAGAAGGTGTATAGCTGAAGATGAAGTGAGAGGAGTTCTGGAAAACTGTCATGGTTCCACTTATGGAGGACATTTTGCAATATTTAAGATTGTTCAGAAGATCTTGCAAGCTGGGCTATGGTGGCCAACCATTTTCAAGGACACACATAACTTCATTTCCAAGTGTGAGCCTTGTCAAAGAGTTGGAAGTATATGGAGAAGAAGTGAAATGCCTCATAACCCAATTATGAAGGTTGAAGTGTTTAACGTTTGGGGTATAGACTTCATGGGGCCTTTCAACCCTCCTTCATTTGGAAACAGCTACATTATGCTGGCTGTTAATTATGTCTCCAAATAGGTTGAAGCAATTGTGTGCTCAACCAATGATGCAAAGGTTGTTCTGAAATTGTTCAAGAGTCTAATCTTTCCTAGATTTGGTGTACCAAGAGTGGTCATAAGTGATGGTGGGTCTCATTTCATCAACAAAGTGTTTGAGAATTTGTTGAAGAAGTATGAGGTGAAGCACAAGGTGACAATGCCTTATCATCCCCAAAACAGTGGATAGGTTGAAGTTTCCAACAACCAGATCAAAGCTATTATGGCAAAAGTTGTGGGAAATTCAAGAAGAGACTAGTCAACCAAGATGGATGACACACTATGTACATATAGGACATACTTCAAGACACCAATAGGGCGCACACTCTTCCAGCTCCTCGATGGGAAAGCATGCCATTTACCGGTTGAAGTTGAGTACAAGGCACTCTGGGCGACTAAGCTCCTGAATTTCAATATCAAGACAGCTTAGGAAAAGAGGGAAATGAACCTGCATGAACTTGAAGGGATCAAACTTGAAGCGTATGAGAGTTAAAAAGTTTATAAAGAAAGAACCAAAGCCTTTCATGACAAGGAGATTTTGGTTAAGGAACTTGAAGCTGGTGATCAAGTGCTTCTCTTCAATTCAAGGCTCAAACTATTTCCGAGGAAGTTGAAGTCAAATTGGTCTGGCCCATTTTTGATCCAAGGGAATTCTACCTTATGGTGCCATCACTCTCATTGGAAAATATGGAGAAGAGTTTACTATGAATGGTCAAAGGGTAAAACTTTATCTGGCAGATAGAATCGTCTCAGAAGGGACCTCGGTTCTCCTTGGAGAACCATCTCAGGGTCATTAGAATTTAAACAGGAGGTCAAGCTTAGAGACTTTAAAAAAGCTCATTTGGAAGGAAGTCCCATGTCTATCCCCGTACATAGAAAATTTTCAATTCATGTTTAGTTTTTCTTTTAACGCATTTAAGTTTTTATTTGGTTTTGGTGTCTTAGGTACCATTGATCATATTGCGAACACTTGGTATGGGCAAAGAGGAAAGCGGAGACAAACTTGATCGAGCTACGTAATGCTCAAGCCTAAAAACTTTTCTCATCGAGCCGAAAAGACCAGCTCGATCAAGTGGCACAATGCAACACCCGTGCCTAAACATTTTCTCATCAGGCCGGTTAAAGTTGTGATCGAGCCTGAGACATTTTTGGTCAAGCCCGGAGAGACATTTTTGATCGAGCCCAAGACATTTTTTATCAAGCCTGAAGCGTTTACACATCGAGCCGAGCCCAAGAATCATTTGATCGAGCCCAACATTCCAACTCGATCACGAGCCTGATTAAGGTTTTGATCGAGGCCAAGAATTTTTATCGAGCCCAAGAAAGAGATTAACCATCCTCCTCAACAAGTTTTGCCGAAGAATCACCTCCATCAGTCTCATTGTCTCCCCACTCGGTCGACATTACCATGTGTAATGATCAACACTTCACTTTTTCACCCTTAACCACACAACATGAAGACAAGGGAGTATCCTCTCCAACTTTTCAGAAGATTCCCTACAAACTTAATCTCCTCCACACGACCTCAACACCACTTCTCCTCCACAGAATTTTTCAAGACTCAAATCATTACCCCAAAGGACTACACCTCCACCACAAGCTCAAACTTCACATCTCCTCCACATAATTTTCGACCATAATGTCTACTTAAGGGAGTTCACTCCTTTCTTCACCTATACTCTCATATTTTCCCTCTACTCTCATATTCGCAATTACTCTCATAAAAAACTTTGCTCTTGCACTCCTAACTTCTTGGGTGATTCATTCGATTTTCGTGAAGTTTCAAGACTCTACCAATTTTCACAAAACATTTGAAGCACAATCATTCAGTTTTTGATTCTTAAACTCATAAACCTTCTGATTTTTTCGGTTAGATTTGAAACTCGATTTTTGAAACTCTTTGACATTTTGAAACTTAGTTTTGGCTTCTCTGAAAGTTGGTTCTATTTCTATAGTTTTAGTTCCTCAAATTTTGAAATTCTGTTATGAATGTTTTCCTAAAAACTCTGCTTTGACTCTCTGAATTCTCTGAAATTTGGTTCTGCTTTGATCACCCCACTTGAATATAAATTGTACATAACTTTAGTTTTTATCTTTGACAGAGTTTTTCAAGTTACAAACAAAATTAGCCTCAATTCATTTTAACATGGCACATTTGAACATCTCTAACTTCCTTGTCTTTTTACAAAAGTCATCATGTCAAACGGAGGAATACCCAACTATTCAAATGGACCTTCAGTTGAAAACGCATACAAGACATTAATGCAAGTCAACTTCATAGAGTCAACATTCCCAGATACAGAAACCTTGGGTAACCTTGGTATTCTTTAACATGTCAAGGAAATATTGGGGTACATGGGGATATAAAGTATGCTTGCAATGGAATATGAAGCTCACAAAAAACCGACATGCATGTTCCTGGCCTCTTTAGAAGTGTTCTATTCTGAGGAATGGGAAGGCGATGGGAATAGGGGAGGTTTTATAACCTTCAAGCATTTGAATGGAAAACCTAACAAATTCACTTTCGGTCAATTGGGAGCTATTTACGGTTTCCAATGCAAGAGGTTTCAACCAGATGCATTTAAAAATGTTCCAGATGAAATATAGTTTATTTGGGATGTGATAGGGTCCAAGAAGTTCCAGGCAAGCAAAACCAAGAGTACGTGCATCCGCCACCCAGCGATTAGATATGTGCACAAATCATCGCCAACTCATTTTCTTTAGACAAGATACCAACAATATCATGGCATATGAGATGGATTTTTTGCGTCTCGGCATCTACCAACATGTCTACAACACTTTGCAAGACGAGACCTTATTTCCCAACAACTTTGAAGAGAGACCTTGCCCCCTGAAGATATTTCTGCATAATTTGTTGAAGTTTAAAGACCTTAGCTGGATCAAAAAAGGAAAGGACGGTGCCTCAATTAAGAATCGGAGGTTGGCGCTGATCCTTCAATATACCCAAGGACAGCTTGGTAAAAACATTTGGATACAGAGGTTAATGAATATCGATTACCTGAAGGAGATTCAGTTTCTACTAGGGGAGATGGATAACAATTCTGCTACCAATTCAGAGCATCAAACAACTCGAAGGCAATCTTCCTACTCCCAAACAGTAGGCGGACCACTTTCAAAAGGAAGGAGAATTTGTCCTTCAACCATGACACCTCCAACACAAGAGACATCATTTCAGCAATGGAACACGTGGAATCATGCTCTGATAACCTTTCAAACTTCTCTCTAAATTAGGATTCGTCCAACTCTCACACTCGAGATGACTAAGATCTCCAAACGACCATTGTCTAATCCACTGCATTTCCATTTGTTTTTGCTTTTTGTTTATGTGTGCTTATGTGTGTTTATGTGTTTGTTTTCTATCTATCTCTTGAACCCTCCTGAAAAATTACATAAGAGACTATGTAATTTGAGTATGGGAGAGGGTTTAGGGGCCATCTAATGAATTTTGTGTTCGTTTTTTTCGAAAATTGTTTTCAAAAACAGAGTGATCATGTAGTTGCATTAGCTTGTTAGGATTGAGTTTAGGTTTGTCAATTGCATTTGCATAGTGAACCATGATGAGAACAACCTTGTAAATATGATGTTTCATTAGATATAGTCAATGTCTTGGTTATTAGTTGTCCAATGCATTCTGATTAAGTTTGAATTAAGACTGAACCATACTTGGAATGTGAAATTGCATGATCTTTTCTTTTCTGAAGCATGTTGTGATATGATATTTATCTCTACTTATTGGAATGTAGTATATACGTATTTGTATTATCTTTTACCTTTTTACCACTCTTGTTAATCCAAATAGACTCCCCACCCTTGAACTTAATCTTCTTTCAAGTCATTTATCTATTACTGAGTGTTAGGACTTTATATGGAATGAACTTGGTAGAAAGTGTTAAGTTTAAACTAACATGAATAGAATTTCATGTAGTTCTAGTCCATGCTTTTTCGACTAGATATGACTAAGTGAGGTTCGATTCTGGGTATTGGGGTTGGGTTGAAAAAGAAGAAAATATGTTGGCTAACTGGTAAAAGAAAAGGAAATGGTTAGGATTTGGGGGAAATGTCATGAAAATCATGGTTTGTGCGAGAACAGAAAAAAAAGAAATGATAAAGAAAAAGGGCAAAGATTTAAGAAGTTAATGAAAAACAAGNGTTAGGATTTGGGGGAAATGTCATGAAAATCATGGTTTGTGCGAGAACAGAAAAAAAAAAAGAAATGATAAAGAAAAAGGGCAAAGATTTAAGAAGTTAATGAAAAACAAGAAAAAAAATAGAAACCATAGATGCTAAAATCAGGAAAGTCCCAATCCGCTAGAAGTTGATAGAGAAAGAATTCTCTCCTGAAATTTGTAAAAGAAAAGATGGTAAAAGAAATGTGAAGCATTTAGATCACTTTGAGCTTTAAGGGGAGGAGTTAGGATCTCCCACTAAGTTTAGAAATAGGAAAGCTTTTAGCTTTTGTGTATTTGGGTAGATGAGATTTTGTTCTTGTATGCATCTAAGTGTTTTACCTTTAGCATTCTGCTAAATCTCATTTCCTTTTTGAGAGATCCATGTTCTGAAATATTAACCATTGCATGAAGGGACCATTTTGTCTCTTAACCAGTCCATTAGCCAAATGAGTTTAATGAATATGCATAGCTTGATCCATGGTTTTTGTTTAATGTATGTTAAAGAGATAAATTGATTTGAATGCATTGTGTAGGTTGGAACTAATCTAAATGAAAATTTGATGAATATGGCTAAGGTTTTTAAGTAAAATGAGATTGGTTTGCATTCTAAAATAAATAACTTGGACATTGGCATTTTCAAGTCTATCATCGTATTTTGGTTCTGAGTTCCAATTTTCAAACTTCTCTTCCAAGGCCATGAATTACTTGCTTGAGGACAAGCAAAGAATTAGGGGGGGGGGGATTTGATGTCTCTGCATTTTACATTTTTTAGGAGGTCATTTATCATCATTTTAAGTTCATTTAGTTGTCAATGTATTGCATTCATAGGTCTTCTTCAGTAAGTTTACATTTTTAAATAGTTCTGCATTAGCATTTGCATACATGTGCATTTGGAGCCATGCTACTTCCGGCCAAGTCTTTAGAACAAGACCAAGTCTTCATCGAGCCATGCTAGTTCCGGACAAGTCTTTAGAACAAGACCAAGTCTTCATCGAGCCATGCTAGTTCCGGACAAGTCCTCAACCAACTCGATCAGATGCGGGCCAAGTCTTCACCAAGTGAACAACTCGATCAAGCGACTCTATTAGGCCAAGTGTTGTGATTGAGCTAGAACTCGGCCAAGTCTCGTGCAACACCTGAGCCAGAATTGGTCACAGCTAGAGCCGGAATCGATCACAGGTTGAGCCAGACTCGATCACAGATCGAGTCGGACTCGACCACAGGTCGAGCCAAACTCGGCCACAACCCGAGCCGGACTCGACCACAACCCGAGCCGGACTCGACCACAACCCGGTCCTGACTCGATCATGACCTATCTCCCGACTCGATCTCCTGACCTGACCTAACTTGATCTTAACTTGAGCCAAGGCCAAGTCCCAACTCGATCACCCGACAAGCTGACTCGGTCACCCAACCAAGCTAACTCGATCACCCGACTCAGTTCAACTTGATCTCGACTTGATCACTTGCTCAAACTAAACCATGCATATTTTAATCATTTGTCTTTTAGTGGTTTAGGGTTTTCTTAAACCGCTATATAAACACTAAACGTGCCTCCATTTGAAATTATGCTCTATTTTATGTTCTTCTTTTAGGTTTTTCGCTTTGTTTTTACCTTTGAATGTTCCTAGATGATCAAACCAAAATCTTTTGAAATTCATGTTTTGTTTATGATTTCTTCTGATTTATGTTTTTTTTAGATTAAGGGTCATGAATATATGGTGCATGTTTATCTTTCATTTCATTTTTTGGTTTTGATCATTGTTTTCTGGGTTTTTGCTCACTGTTTTCTAGGTTTTTGTTCTTGCTGCTCTTGATCATCTTCTTATGGGTTTATGATCTTTATGTTCTTTCTGTTCTTAAGAGTTTGATCTTTGATCCTGATGATTTTCTTAGTAGTTTTGTTTTCTGGGTTTTCTGATTGCGTGATGGTCATGAGTAGTAAGTATTTTCCTGGTTTCTGAGGATGGGGTAGATTGGTGCTGATTCCTTGATTTTCCTAGATGTTTAAGCTTGATCATTCATATATCTCTTTTGTTTCATTGTTCTTAATGCCTATTTCTCTCCGACCAATTGAAATTTGATCTTAGGTATTTCCTCACCTAAAAGGTGTTTGATGAAATGTGTGAACAAAATGATTTCAGAGATTTACAATCCTAACCCAAGAGATTTGTTGTTTAGGGTGTTTATTGACTTTAACAGATTGTTTCTTCATGCATGCTAGGTAGCGTTTCATTAACGAGAGTTAGGTCTGGATATTGCTTAGTTTGAGATCATTTATTAAGAGATTGAATCTGATTGTTTCTGAATCTGTTGTCTAGGGATTAGCTCTTGCTTGAGGTATGTTAAGCATCTAGGTAGAGCAAAGAGGATCACTGATCAATTACCCACATCTTTAGGAACTATATTTCTTTGATTGAAAATTAATATCATCTTCTCTTATGCCATTAGCTTACTTGCTGTTTATTCTTTAGTTTTTGTTAATGCATGATAGTTATTATGTCATGTTTTTACTTCCAGTTTGTTCTATTTTTTTAGGATTGTTAGTTAACTCCTTTTAAATTACTTGGCTTGAATTAGTAGATCTGATCATATCTGGATTGGTTAATAACTTCACCTGATTGGATTGTCACCTATTAAACTACAATGACATGATAGTATACTTGGAATTGAACGTAAAAATCCTACTATTAGTGTGTGAAGTATGGAACATTGGTAAAAAAAATTGAGAAACCATGTCAAAGAAAAATCATTAGCGTGGTACAGAGAAGCTAAAGCTCATTCATGCAGATTTATGTAGCCCAAAATCTGCAATTCTCAAGGTGGGAAGAGGTACATTTTTCTTCTCGTGGATGACTATAGCCGTAAAAGTTGGATGTATATTTTGGTAGAGAAAAATTTAGTGTTTAAGAAATTTAAGAGTCTTGTAGAAAAGGAAGCTGGGAGATTCATAAATATGTCTAAACTGATAGAAGTGGAGAATTCACATCAAATATTTTCAGTCAATTCTGTGAAGAAAATGGCATCCGAAGGCAACTAAATGCGGCTCACACTTCTTAACGAAATGGAGTAGTTGAGAAGAAAAATCGCACGGTCATGAATATGGTGAGATTTTTACTTACAGAGAGATACATGCCAAAAGAATTTTGGGCAGAGGCATCGAAGTAAACTTGTCATGTGTTGAACAAAAATGTAACAAGTGCCGTAAGTGACATAGTTCCAGAAGAGGTTTGGAATGGAATCAAGCCAAGTGTGAGATATTTTATAATATTTGGTTGCATAGGTCATGTGCAAATTTTTGAACAACACGGAATAAAGCTTGATAATCAAAGCCACAAGTGTGTCTTACTTGGAGTTAGGTGAAGAGTCAAAGGCATACTGACTCTATGACCCCGTTTTAAAGAAAATTGTTGTTAGCAAGGATGTGATATTTATAGAAGAATAGAAGTGGAATTGGAATGAGAATGGGATAAATTCTATTGTGGTTCTTGATTGGGGAGAAGGAGATAAAGCAAGAAAAGAGAACAATTTGGAGGATGTAGAAGAAAATGGTGATGACGAAGTCATTGAATCAGGTTCTCCTGTATGTGTAACATATATTTTTTTGGTAACAAAATCTCCTTTGTGTGTAACATAATCTCCTCTGTGTACAACACAAGAAGTGTAATAGAAAATAACTCACAGAGCACCAGGTTGGATGCAAGATTATGAAACTGGAGATAAAGTTTCATAAGAAGAAAACGAAGAAGCGATGGCGTTAATGACGTTTGCTCTGTTTTTGACAAATACTGATCCAATAAGGTTCTCTGAAGTTGCCAAAGTAGAAAAAGGGATGAAAGCAATGAAATGTGAGTTATGAGAAAAATCATACATGAGAATTGGTTAACTTACCTGTTGATGCAAAGAACATAGTATTGAAATGGGTATTTAAAACAAAATTTAATAAAGATGGAGAGGTTGATAAATACAAAGCAAGACTAGTGGTGAAGGGGTATGCACAAGAAGAAGGTGTAGACTACGATGAGGTATTTGCACTAGTCGCTAGGTGGGATACAATCAGAATCTCATTGGTTGTAGCTGCACATTGAAATTGGAAATTGCATCAGTTAGATGTAAAAAGCGTGTTCTTGTACGAAGAATTAAAAGAAGTGGTTTACGTTGATCAACCACAGGGTTTTGTTAAGAAAGGAGAAGAAGATAAAGTATATCGACTCAAGAAATCTCTCTACGGGTTAAAAAAAAATCTCCTAGAGCCTGGTCTAGTCGCATAGAGAAATACTTTAAGCAGGAAGAGTTCGAAAGAAGCAACTATGATCATACCTTGTTCATCAAACGTAAGGGCGAGAAGTATATCATGGTAAGCCTTTATGTTGATGATTTGATTCTTACTAGAAATGATGAACGACTAGTTGAGGAAGCTTTCAATGAAATAAGAATTCGAGATGACTGATTTGGGTTTGATGAGATTCTTTCTTGGTGTGGATATACATCAAATGTTAGAAGGAATTCATTTCTTCCAAAAGAAGTATGCTTAGGAAGTGTTAGAGAGGTTTAAGATGGCCGATTGTAATCCAGTTAAAAATTCCATTGTTTCAGGAACCACACATATCGATGGAAGTATCATCATAAAAGGGATCTTATAAGTCATGAGACAGTGAAGCTAGTTTATTGTGGAACAAAAGAAAAAATCATTAATGTTATGACCAAGCCAGTGAAGTTGGAAACATTCGTCAAGTGAGAAGCTTACTAGGAGTGAAACAAATAGAAGATTAAACTGGATGCTTTCCAAGCATTTCCAATTTAAGGGAGAGAATTTTTGGAGTTGAGTCTTTCAAATAAAGAATGGTCAAAGACTTAGTCGTATGGTAGTTGTTTGAGTCAATTAATAAGACTAGATTTTAGTATTTAGTTGAGCTTATTATGTTAGTTGTTTCCACATTTTTCTCTTTGTTTATTCTGTAGGCTATTTAAAGCCATCATTTACTTCAGATCAATACATTGAGATTTATCATTTCAATTTCAATAGCTTTAGCTTTTACAATGTCTAAGCATCCCATGGACACCAGCTCAAGCTTTATATTATCTAAATTGGCGTAAAGTTGAGTTCAATTCCATTGTCAAAAATGGTACATACTCACTTGTTCCACCATCCCCAGAACAGAACGTTGTCGGGACTTGTTAGATTTCTACTATCAAATATGGGTTTGGCGACACGATCTATACACACAAAGCTGCCTAGTCGCCAAAGAGTACTCACAACAGTTGGGACGTGACTACACTAGTCTGGTGGTGAAGGCCACAACAATGCGCCTGGTTATTAATCTTGTAGTGAGTTGTCGTAGCCAATCAAACAGCTTGACATCAATAATGCGTTGTTCTTACAAGAATCTCTGAATAAAGGAGGTATATGTTTCTCACTTGCATGTCATTTTCTAGAGTCTTGGAAACAGCACATCATTACATGGCTTCTGAGATTCAGATTGTGCTGGAGACCCAGATACGTTTGTCTCAACTCATGCCTATATCATCTACCTTCGTCGTCATCCAGTTTCTTGGTCCTCAAATAAGAAAAAGGTATCTCTCGTTCCTTTACCAAAGCTGAATACCATGCTGCTGCAAATGCGTCATCAGAAATTTTTTGGGTTGTTTCTCTTATGAGAGAGTTAGGTATTTCTTTTCCATCAGCCGGTTATCTATTGCGATAATGTCGGAGCAACATATTTATGTGCAAACCCAATTTTTCACTCAATGATGTAACATTTGGCAATAGACTATCATGTCATAAGGAACCAAATCAATGTTGGCCAGTTGCGTGTAGTTCATGTTTCCGCTAAAGATTAACTAGCCGACGCTTTGACAACACCGCTTACTAAGGCTCAGTTCACGATACAATTCAACAAGATTGGTGTTGCTCAAGAACCATATTCTTGCTGGGACGTATAAAGAGAAATACATATAAATTATTTATCTTATATTTATGATAATTACACAATTACATGTCGAGATTCTCTTAATTGTAATTACTTCATATTGCTAATTCCCTATATATAAGCTGATAATTGTGCAAAAGAAGAAGATAAAGCAAAGGAAATCCATAAGCACCACTAGTGTTGACATCTTAAGGTTAACTAATTATTTATCTTGGGTTGACATATAGTCACCTATACTATGGTGCTTCGGTGAGTTTCGCTATGAATTTTATCAAAATCTACTTATATTGCAAGCTTTATACATATTAATTGGAAGAGATAATATTTTTAAAATTTTTTTATTAATTTTTCAACAGCTTATTTCAAAATCAAAACTTGTTAATGAAATTGTTGAGAATTATGAAAAACGTGGTGGTCGTATTCGCCCAGCTGCATCCTTTCTAAACTTCCGTCTTATGCGGGAATGTTGTGGAATGATAGGCTTTTCTTTTATTGGTAACAGTCTTTCATGGGTAGGAAGGCGTAGTAGGAATACGATTAGATGTCGGTTAGATCAAACTATGGGCAATGAAAAGAAGTATATCACTACAAGAAAAAGTAGTATTGATAGCACTCCACGATAGCGTGAATTACTAGAGTGCTATCGTAAACGTCGCGAGGGTTCCCAATATTTTTAATAGCGGATAATAAGTGCTATTTTGAGATTTAATGAAGCGGTACCTGATCCCGCGTAAACTTACTTATTTTTTTGACGTTTCCCTTTTAATTTCTTTTTACTTAGCGTAATTTCTACTAAAAAGAAGATTTCCTTTGCTACTTTATTCTATAACGCTTATATAGTGTCATCTAATCTTCTACAATTTTTTTATTTTCTTCGAATCCCGTAATCAACGAAACTTCTTCACCTTCGGCGTAGCTGGAATTGGAATTCGATGGAGCTGTAGTCGCGATTTCGAAGGAGATACAAAAGATACTTATGGAAGTGGAAAATTA
>OVBE01004571.1:0-23648 GCA_900406425.1 Iberis pinnata | reverse complement strand
GCAAGCACTTGCAAACCCACTATGGTGCGAATAAGATTCGGAAAAATCTGAGCTAGCTCTATTCCGAGATCATGCATAAAGTGAATAAGAAGTTCTGGCAAGGGGAAGGAGAGTCCACATTCCCTAGTCCGTCTCTAACTACCTCAAGGTTCTCTAAGCAAGACGGAGAGATAAGCTCCACGTCCCTTGGCACGCGAAAATCATTCCGCAACTCTACCAATTTGTTTAGAGATAACCTGGAATAAGGGTGAGGACCAAAAACAGGAGAGCGGGTGGGAACGTGACGAGGCGACATGCTGACCTCAAGTGAAGGTGTGGGCATGGCGGACGAAAGCAGCGGCAGCTCCGGGGTGGAACACGAGGAATCTTGCTCCGGAGTGAAGGAGACAACCTTGGTTTCGCCCGAATCGGGAGAAGAGGCACCTCTGCTCGGGGTAGGAGGTGTACCCGACTCAGATATAAATTCAGTACAATCCGACCCGTTGGGAGTCAAGATTGCCTCACCCGACGCGGGAGACCGAAGAACTGGTGATATCGCAGACGGGGCACTCCCTAGCCTTGGTACGGGCAAAATCGCGAGCCCACGGCTCGGGGCGCCTTCGGCTCGAATCGTCTCGGAGGGGACCATGAGGCCTTGGCACGGGGTCTTATCACTTCAGCTCGGCTCGGAGGAGGCTACGAGATCTCGACTTGGGACCTCGTCACTTCGGCCCGGCTCAGAGGGAACCGCGAGGCCTCGACGCGGGATCTAGCCGCCTCGGCTCGGGACCTCGTCACTTCAGCCCGGCTTAGAGAGAACCGCGAGGCTTCGGCTCGGGATCTCGCTGCCTCAGCTTGAGATCTCATCACCTCGGCTCGGCTCAGAGAGAGATGCAAGGTCCGCAGACGAGAGATCGCCATCTCGGCTCAAGACCTCGCCACCCCGGCTTTGATCGGAGGAGCTCACGGGATCTCGGACGGGTTGATCACCGCCTCGGCTCGGCTCGGAGAGGGGTGCAAGGATCCGGCATGGGAGACCGCTGTCTCGGCTAGGGACTTCGCCACCTTGGCTCGGCTCGGAGGTGCCGCGAGCAAGGGCCGTGACAAGAGCTCCCGTCTCGGGAAGGGTGTCCGGTGCGGCAACGGTGGTCCTGCTCGGGGTAGCGGCCCGGCTCGGATCGAAGGAGAAAAGAGAATTCATCAAGAAAAAAAGAGAGAGAAGGAGAAGAGAAGAAAATTTGGGAGGAAAGAAGAAGAAAATGGATAAATGATATTTTTCCCAAAAGAAAATAATAAGATATAATAAAAACTTTTCTGAATTTATTTTACCAACAAGTGTAAAAAAGGGAAATGAAAACTTTTGGATCAAGAGTGAATGATTCCCAAAGTTTTTCCTAAAACTTGTTGGAAAAATAAATTCTTTGAAGAACAATGAAGAACAGATAAGAAAAGTGACACTTTGATCCAAAGAGATCGGAGTTAGCACCCAAAAAACTGTTTTTAGGGCTAAAGTCACTGAAAAACGAATCAAAGCATAGAAATCAAGAAAGAACGCAAAGAACACTCAAGAGAAAATCAAGAGAGAATAAAGACTAATCAAAACCAAGAAATTTTCTACGAGAGAATTGTGAAGTAAGTTTACCTGGAAATCTTCTTAAGGGATTCAATTGCACAAAACCCAACAGAAGAGTGAGGAGTGACTTTAAATAAGAAATAACAGGAGATTAATTATGGAAGGAAGTTAATGCGGCCCTTGATTCTCTCCCGAAGATGCGATCTGCAGAATATCCTGATTGCCAAAGAATCATACTAACAGCACAAATTTCGAGCTAATGGAAATCTCGTAATGGAAACTTCCATTACAGGATTGGGGGCAAAATGTGGGAGTATAAATTCCCTCGGGTCGGGTTTCCGGAAGTTTACCCGGTCCGACAGGTAATTGGGCCTCCTAAGCCCATTTCGGAAAAATAAGCCCATGACGAAATGTGCTGACGAAATGTGCTGACGAAATATGCTGACGAAATGTGCTGACGAAATGTGCTGGTGAATGTGCTGACGAAATGTGCTGGTGAATGTACTGGTGAATGTGCTGGTGAATGTGCTGATGAGGGGAACAGTTTCGGTGTGGACAGAAGCAGTCAGCACACCCACCTCCGCGAATCAGCACACCCGCCTCTGCGAATCACGCCGCATTTATGGCCAAATCGGCGGTTACGCAGAGGATTCAAAAGAGAATCTCCGCAATGAATGCCATTAAGAGGCCTCATAAATGCGGGTTTGACTATAAATATAGGGGGGTGCTCATGTAGAAGGGTTCTCATTTTTTCTCATTTGTAAACTTTAACAAAGTTGTAATCCAGAGAATTTGAGCAATAAACACATATTTTTAATAAATTTCCTGCAAGTTTTATACATTTTCGGTGTGAGAGTTCAGCTCTCACAGGTACCGTTTCGAGCTTGCTTATCATAATGGACATGATGGTGCAACATTTATGTTTTTGACAAAGAGACGACCAAACTTACCTCAAAAACCGCAGTTACTTTGACCCTTGAGGCAGTAAGTTTCTGACCTCCTACCACTCATTACAGAAGCTAAACATATAAAAAAAAAACATTATCACATGTGATTGTCTCTAAAACATCTAGGGTGATGGTGAAAACTCCAACCAAGTGCCCAATTGCTTTGAGGCTCTTTCTGGAAAACAATTTATGTTTCAACTAAGAGTCACTCCCTTCAACTTTAGTCCGAAACACATAACTTTTACAGTTTCAACTATGACTCCAAATCATTTTTTATGTCAAAATATGTTACGTTGATTCAACATTACTTTGCTCACTCATCCTGCATAAACTAAATTAAGCATATGAAACGTGTTTGTAGGCTAGATTGGTTGAAGGGATTGACCTCAACAATCATCCACTAGGTGTAACTACCATTTCTGAGACGGGTGATGTGGAGATCTCAACTGGTTCCAATTCAGAGAAGCCTGAATCTTCGAGAATTGGGTCCGTCGAGAAGAAACGTAAACATAGCGTCGAGTAATTGAACCTACTCAAACATTTGGCCCCAAAAGCTTTTTATTTAACCAATTTCTATTCCAGTTAAAGTTGTACGTTATGTTATTAACGTTTGGTTTTTTCCCAAAAATTTACAGTATCATATACTGGTTAATCTATTATAATAAAGGGGTTTTAACGGCTGATACATACCTATATGTTGATAATAATCCATCTAAGATGATTATATCTCTAACTATTGTCTGTTTTAGTTTCTTTTGTTTTTTGGGTCAAATAGGGGAAGTGATAGTCATAACTCATAATCAGGTAAATGTATGTTGCTGTTGTTTTTACTTTTTAAATGCTTGGGAACTCCATCTAGGATTAAGTTGATTGGTTAGAAAAGAAGTTTTATTTTAGCTTGTTTGCCTGAACTGATCTTTCTTTTTTTTTTTTTAATTTGTCTCAGTTACATTCTTCTACATTGTATCAAAGATGTCCAAATTTTTAAGGAATTTGCCACGGAAATTTGGAGCCCACCAAATTGAAGAATGAGTTATAAAGATGATCATTACAATATATTGTATCAAAATATAGTTTGACGTCTTAGAATTTTTAGAACTTGAAATTTATATATAGAAGTGATGAAAGATATTTTCTCCTTTGTTATACTTATTAAGATGTTTGATTTTAATTATAAATGCTTCTGATTATGTTCTCTGATAAAGTAATAATATATTAAACCATTCCATAAAAGAAATTTTTTTTTTTAAAGACATAACAAAAATATTTTCTTTTCTGTTAGGCTAAATAAAATAACATCTTAATGAATATAACAAAGGAGGAACAATCTTTCAAATAATACAAAGCTACAACAACAAACATAAAAACATTTATGTGCAATTTTTCATCCTAAGAAGCTTCTTTCAAAAGTTTTTTAGAAAAAGAATAAAAAACACCAATATAATCTAAATTATTTAATTTACCAATAACGAGAAATTAAAAAACCAGTTATATTTTGAGAATCTCTAACAAAATTACTAAATACATAAGTTTTAAAAAGTAAAATATACAAAAAATTAATTAAAGATATAACTTATGAAGGAACCATTCTTCAACGATGATTCAACAGGCATCATGAAGATTAAATGTGATTAGCTACTAGTTAGCTCATTTATAATTGTTTTGTTTCCAGTGATTTTTCTCAACTTCTGAGATTATGGTTGCATTAAATATTAATCATTTAAACAAAGTTGTTAAACCTAAAATTAAAAAACCAGACAATTTGTTCCAATTGTTTTAACACCAATTTGTTCCAATTGTTCAACATACTTTCAATTAAAGTGTTATTAATAAAAAAAATGGAGGACGCCTTCTCCTTCTCATTAACTTTGATATAACTCAGGATCGCAACATCTAGTACTTATAAACTTCAATATTAATAAATCTAGAAAAAAGTTATGCAACTGAAAAGGCACCACCACAGTCTAACGCTAGGGAAATTCAATGGTCTAACAATGATTGATCCACCTATANNNATCCACATATATATATATATATATATATATATATATATATATATATATATATCCAGACAAAAGAAAACCACATTCAATAGTCACTTACACAAAATATCACATAGAATGGATCCAAACAACTGTCATGTAAGCTCTCTTGAAGCATTACCTAAAGATCTCCTGGGTATAATAATGACCAAGGTTGGTGCCACAAACCCAGAGGCTTATGTGAATTGTATTAGTTCTTGCAAATAATTAGGCTTCACTGCTACTGATGAACGAGTGTGCAAGGCCCTCAACCTGTCTCCTTTAGTGAATAACCCTCTTGCATCAACCAGGTACCCTAAAATGATGAAGAAATTCTTAGACAACAACAATGTAGATGCTCACTATATAAAAAAAATTGGAATTACTTTGTCGTAAACAACACCCTTGAAGGATTTCACCATTTGAGTATAGCAGCAGATGAAGGGCATAAAGAGGCTATCTACTTGTATGCTATATTACTTTTGTGCAGAGGCAGGTATGAAGAAGGGAAAAGATATTTGGGAATACTCAAATGGGCTGAAAACAGTGAAATACTAGAAACATGCTGGAAATATATTAAAAAATCACTGCAAGAAATCATTATTGAGTGGAAAGTATGCTATGCTTTTTCCCTTCGCAAGATGGAACCAAACAACTTATGCGACCTCAAAAACATCGAAAACATATGTGTCAAATGTGTGTACTACAAAAGAATGTTCAAGTATATCTTTAGGAAATAAATTGAAACATCTACAAAGTTAGAAACTTGCTTTTAAAATTATCCTAAACTGCTTCTACGCCATTCAGATAGGCTCCTAGCAGAGTTTTTATGTTTACTTTTGTTTTTTCCTTATATGCTTGCATTCACTCATGATGTCAGAAATTTTCAATTTCAAATAATTCCAGCTCTTAAGTTACTTCTATGGGCCTGAATAGAGCACATTAAAATGCGGTTTTCAAAGGCATATTTCAAATAAGAAATATGTTACCAATCTAATTTTTAATTTCTTTTTGTGGTTTTGTAAAAAGACAACATTTAATGTTGTGCGTTTTCAAAAATAAAGTAACAAAGAACAAAAAATAAAAGAACTGCACATTTTCTTTACACTTCTCTATATGCAGCGGTTCATATGAAACCATTGTTTTTATTTTATTTTTTGTTTGACAATTATTATTTCAATTTTTTTGGTAACCAACACTAAATTTTAGTTGGTATTACGTTGCAAAAACAAATATAATTTTTCATTTTTTTAAAGTATATGTATTATGTTCCAAAACAAATACAGTTTTTGTTTTGTCTTTTTTCAAAAATAAAATAAATCAAATTAATTTTATAACTTCAAACTTTAATTTTAAAATAAAAAAAACTAATTCAAATGTGAATAAATAAATAAATCATAGCATAATTAAAATTAAATAAGTACAACTATAAATCTATTTTACAAAATTAAGGTTGAGAAAAAAAAGCTTTTAAAATATTTTTTCTGCGCCGCTTATTTTTGTTACAATTCAAAAATATTTTCACACCGCTTATTTTTTACAAACCGCATTTATCCCGCTTTCTGTAAAAACCACAGTTGTACCGCACCATCCGATTAAATTTTTCTACCCGCACCGATTGATCCGTTGTTACCATTCGGAGCCTATATATATATGATAATTTTAATCCTAAATGGATCATCTAATTTTTCTCATGCAACTTAAAGTCCAAAAAAAGTAGACACTACAAAACTTAAACAGCGGAGGCAAAAGAGAGGACTGAATTTTTACCATTTCATGATTACTTCAAACAGCCAAATCTTCTTTGGACTTCCAATCGTCCATCAGAACTGGTAATGGCCGAGATAAGAGTTGTGTGCTTTGGTTTCTAATTTTTCTTATTTGACGACTTCCTCACCTTCACTTTCCTCAATAGATCGGTCCACACTATTCACAAATATCACAACAAACTTACAAAATTACATACAAAAAAATCTATACAAAAAGAAGAAAACAAGAAGATTATGAAATGGAAAAACAATTAAAATTTAGAGTCCTCGCCAATTCTCCATATAACAGCTGCAACGAGGAGGATTGAAGTAATTATATGAGTTGATGTTCTCCAATTTTTGAGACCATCTTGCACCAAAAAGCTAAGAATTATAAAAGACAAATTTTGAAATGATTAGATTAAAAAGGACAGAAATTGAAAACCTGCATTCTTCCAAATAGTGGGGAAGAAGGAACATCTCCTAAGACATGGATCAATACAATTGAAACAACCATTGATACTGGTCTGAAGTTTGCATACATCCACTGATCTTAGTCGACATTTCGACAATTAGGACATTGCATAGGTTCTTCATGTTAACATCTGATCCAATGCAATCTGTAAGAAAGGTAAAGCCATATTAAAATTTCACTCCTGGAAAACCAGTAAGAAAGGTTTATTCAATTGGATATAGTAATAAGAAACCTATTTTAACAGCAAATCACACCAATTAGAAATGCAACACAACATAACCCAAACTCATATCCTTTTAAGCAATATTGAAAGCGTAGAAACAACTTGTCCTAATGTATCTTTTTAAAGTCCACCAGAAGCAAGACTCTACTTAAATTTTTCATTGGTGTCATCTTTTTCTCCTATAAAATTGGTATTTAAGGGTAAGACACTAAGATGTGATTACGTTAAAATTAAAATAATCTAAACGTGGCAATTATTGACCAGAGAAAAAACTACACTGAAACTATACATGTATCTTTGCGATGGTCTTTGCATCCAAAAATTTATGTGCAGCTTGCAGGATTTAGAACTCTTTATAGGAATTGCGTATGCATTACTTTTTAATGTAGCAGTCTTATATAACTGGAACACAGTCAAATTACGTTGCTGCGAGGGTCCCTCTTTCACAAGATTTAGTCAAGATTAGGTTAGTTAGAGTATTTCATTGTTCCTAAACATAATGAACCAATGAACCACATTAAACTGAAATCTGAAGCTTAGACTCACTTTAAAGGTCTTCATTTTCACCACCAGTAGAGTGACCATATGTTGATGCAAGGTTCTCCAATTCTTGAGACCATCATGCACAAAATTTCTTAATATATATATATATATATATATATATATATATATTAATGATAATGATTGCTACGTACTTTATGAAGTCCAATACTCATTAATACACAAATAGTTTAATAATTACACATACAACTAACGATAAATAACATTACTATCCAAATTAAATCGTGTATGTATGTTATGAGAAAAAAGTAAGGCATTTACCATTTCCAAAGACTATTCATATGACTGCAGAGTTACACATTCATTAAATGCTCAAACGGAGACATCTAAAAAGAGAAAGTTCAGGAACTGGCAAATACTACTTGCAAGAAAGTGTAAAAAACCCCAAAAATATGGAGTGTGAATCAGGCAAAAGAAAAAGAAATACCATCGCTGACAGGACATATATCAAAAGAAAGAAAACAATTAGAAATGAAGTAAAACAAAGCAGAGAAGAAGAAACAAGTAAGTAAATTAGCTTCATTTCTAATTTGCAAATGATTCAAAGTTTCAAACACTTACTAACAAGAGCGACCATAAAAAACCCAATAACCATTCCATTACATGTGTTATTGAAGCAGCTACGCATACTAAAACACAAACTGCCACACATCAAGGTACGTAAAACAAATACCGATCAATAGTTACCAAACAAATATATGATACAATATACATGTACGGGAATATGTCATTATCTCGAGAATAAGTGTTTAAAACAAAAAAGTGCAAAATATAATTACTTTATATAAGTATGAAATTCTCACCGGAGCCAATGATGTGATATGTAATTTATCCTTTACCCTACGGTGAGACTAGCTCCCCGGATAGAAACGATAATATACCATTCCATAATAGGTAATGTGTTACTTCTAGATACCTTTCATAATCTTATGAGAAAATTCAATGACTTACTTGCTTCCTACTTCGATGCCAACATTATCATCTTCTCCAACTCGGTCAACGTCAACTACTCCTGCATCTAGATATATTGCACATAACATTTGAAGGTGCAGTCAAATCGGTAGCTCACTTGCAATTTCTACAACAATAGTCACATAATATTAAAATAATTAAGCCCTACAAATAGTAAGGCCATGAAGAGATGACTAGGTCTCGCCAAATTCAGCGCTTCCCTAACAATGCCAACATTGAAACCCAATGCGTATCAACTTCAACGATTCCAACATCTTCTCTCTCTGCCTTCGAGAGAGTAACTCATATGATCAACATCAACACATCCATTAAGGGCCTAAATCACTTAGCATAGAAATTAATATATATTACATCTCCACACAATGATAACTACAAACAAAAAATATAAACGTAGAAAATAATTTATATTCCCTAATTTCTTATGCTCCTTAATCTATTATAGGCAAGCATGATCTTAAAGCCTTTTCTTTAGCGTACTGAATTATGTTATTAAGCACAACATCAAGCCCAGCAAAGATGCTCTTCTATTATTACCTTCACCTGATGGTTTTGTTTATCCTTTACTACCCCAGTAGTTCGATGTGTTATAGGTTATCAACTAGGGAATGCTCAACAACACAATTTGGAAAACAAATGAACACTAATTACATCTAATATCTGCAAAGATCCATAAACACTAATTCATTTTGATTATTTTGCAGCTGAACAACGGAAAGCACGACGAATGCGCAGAGCTATATTATTAGCAAAACGAGCTGCACGAAAGCTTAAAGGTGATTTTATTTCAACACAATATACGAATTTTAAAAACACAAAAGAAGAAAAAACAATAGCTTTCATCCTATATTAGGGCTAGGCGTTCGAATTTTTGGATTTTTGACTATAAAATCCGTTCGGGTATTTTAGGACTTCGAATCAGATTTGGTTCGGTTATCCTTGGATTCGGTTCGGTTCGGGTTCGGGATATTTTGGATTTTTAATTTGGTTTTGATTTTTTGGATTGATATCGGATATAAATATCTGAAATGATCATAAATAACCCGGATTAATTGATCATTTTCCACTTTCTCCATCATTAATCTATGTGATAGATTCAAGTTTATATAATATGTAAAATTACATAAACTTAAATGGAAAAAATTAATGCAAGAAAAAACATCTAGAAAAATTAAGTCTCGTAACAAAAACCAAATATTTTCTAAACTACTTATTTTTCAAGTAATCATGTATTATGAATAAGAAAAGAAAAAAAAACTTAGACTTGGACTTTACACCATTCTAAATGAAATTTGTAAATCAATTGAGATTTTGACTAAAAACACATATTTTATTAAATTGTGATGATAATATAATTTGAACAGACTTGCCCATTCTACAACAATATAATTGTTTTAATCAATATAATTTGAGCAAATTCTTCATTATATTAGTAAAATAGGTAAATAAAAAAAAAATAACTAGGAGATTGACATTCTTTTCATAAGTTCCAATGTTATAGTATTTTTAAAGTGAGTTTGAACCAATGTTAAAATAATATAAATCATTATAGTTTTCTTAAGTGATTTCAGTTATTTTGGATATCCAAAATCCATTCGGGTATATTCGATCGGGTCCGAATAACCGAACCAAATAAATATAATATGTATTCGGATATTTAACTCCATCTTAACTAGATTTTTTAGATCGGTTTCGGGTTTGGATTTAGATTTCAGATATTATGCCCAGCCCTATCCTATATACATTAAACATGCAGAATAAAATACATAGGTTTTCGATGCCAATTTGGTACTAATTTTTATCAACTAATTTGTACCATTAAAAACACAGGAATTGCACAAATTCAAGAACTAAATATGTCGTCAACCAAAAGTGATGCTGACAAAGGCTTGCAAGAATGCCCATTTTGGAGCACATTGGTATGGAAGCAAGAAAAAAATGGTAAAAAAGGGAAAAACAAAGTTCCAGTGTTTACTATATGTTGTCAATAAGGACGAGTTAAATTACCGGACGAACCGCAAGCACCAACATTACTGAAGAAGTTGTTAACAGAATCAGTTCACTATCAGCAAAATATCAGGACATACAATTATGTTCTAGCATTCACATCAATGGGAGCTAAAATAGATAACTTTGTGATGCACACAACATGTCCCTTCACCTTCAGAGTCCATGGTCAAAATTACCATCGGATTGGAGCATTGCTGCCACAGGAAAGGAAAACCCCAAAGTTTGGGCAACTGTAAATCTACGATATTGCTAATGAATTCAGGAACAGAATATCGACAATTAATCGAACCTCGAAAGTAGAAGAACTTGATGATGAAACTGTGGAAGGGCTAATAAAATCGGTTGATACATACAATTGTTTGGCAAAGGTCTTCATAAAATCAAGAGACATATATGAAAATGGAGAATTCTAGGAATTTAGTATCAGGTTAATTGGAAGAAAGAGCACGGTCGACAATATGATATGTCATCAACTAACGAAATTGCTGGACTAGTTGTTGGAGATTTAACAACTAACATAGGGGAAAGGAATGTGATAGTACATCACAAAACAGGAGGACTACAACATATAAGTGATTTGCACCCATTATTAATGACCTTGCAATATCCTCTATTGTTTCTTTACGGTGAAAGAGGTTTCCATGAAGGAATACCAATAGTTGAGACTGAACAGAACAAAAGGAAAAGAACTTTCATCACAAAGCGTGAATTCTATGTGTACCAAATACAAACAAGGTTGAGAGAGGGGACGGAGATTGTTAAATCAAAATGCTTATTACATCAGTATATTGTTGATGCATACACATTAATAGAACAAGAACGCATACGATGGTACTAATACAATCAAAAGAAACTACGCGCCGAGCTGTATAACAATGTCAAAGATGCTGTTAATAGGGGTGACACAGATGCAAAATCGGTTGGAAAAAGAGTGATATTGCCAGCAAGTTACACAAACAGTCCCATGTACATGGTTGAAAAGTACCACAATGCTATGGATATATGTCGAAAGTTTAGAAACCCTGATTTATTTATCACTATGACAATGAATCCAAAGTGGGATGAAATCACCGAGCATTTAAAAACGTATGGGAATAATATGCCAAATGATAGGCATGATTTAGAGTGTCAAATGTTTAAAATAAAGTTAGACAAGCTGCTAAATGACTTCAAAAAAGGTCGGTTTTTCCCCAAACCAATAGCGGGTTTGGCACCCTAATTTAAATTTGTAAAAACAAAAACATAGTTCTCTTTTGCTAACAAATTTTTTCCCCTTCAAAATAACAGTTGTCTATACAATAGAGCTCCAAAAGCGCGGAATACCACATGTCCACATACTTTTGTAGCTACAAGGAGATATCAAAAACTCAACTCCTAAGGTTGTAGACAAATACATTCCAGCTGAAATCCCTGATAAAGAAGCCGATCGAGAAGGATACAAACTTTTCGAACAACACATGATGCATGGTCCATGTAGAACAGACCGTCCATCCTCTTCGTGCATGGAGAACGGAAAAATGCGGGAAAAATTACCCAAAAAAGTTTGTACCCCACACTCAAATTAATGAAGGGGGATTTATCATATATCGACGGTCGCTTAATGAAAGAGTTGTGATGAAGGGTGAAATACAACTGGATAATCATTTTGTGGTGCCGCACAGTCTAGGGATCTTGAAATAATACAAATCTCATATCAACATAGAATGGTGCAATAAGTCGAGCGCAATCAAATATCTATTCAAATACATTACGAAGGGAGTGGACATAGCGACATTTATAATCCAGAAAGAAAATTGTGGAAATACCGAAAAAGCAGTCCAAAACTCCGACGTGAGTAGGAACAAGATAAATGAGTATTTTGGATTGTCGATACTTATCAGCATGTGAGGCAACGTGGAGGATATTTTGCTTCAATATTCACCACCACTACCCATATGTCCAACGACTACCAATACACCTTTCAGGAGAGAAAATTTGAGGAAGACGAGAAAATTGAAAGTGTAGCATTTTGATATTAGTCGGTTTTATTGCATAATAATGAGAATTTATGTCTGCTATTATGCATTATTCTGAGCGTTTTCCTTGCAAATTTGATATATTTTCAGGATTCTAAGTGTTTGAGTCGTTTTGGAGCAAATGATGCATTTCGGAGCAAATCAGAATAAATTGCCAGGTTACTAAAGAAATTGCCAGGTTATAGAAGAAATGATCGATTGAGCACTGAAGATAAAGAAGTGCACGATCGGGCGTTCCATTGCCCGATCGGGCATTTCCCCCTAGAAGTTTTCGAATAAAGAGATCGATCAGGCATCTTGAAGATCGATCGTGCAGTCTTAGAAAGAGATCGATATATATATATATATATATAAGGAGATCGATCGATCCCTCCACCCGAAGAAGAATGAATATTTTCCAATTTTGCACTCAAGTCTTCAAGTTTATCAATTTCCCTTATTTTAATTATTTTCCTTTTTGCACTATAAAAGTCTTTTGGCTTAGGTTTTATTTTACACACTTTTACAAATTTTGAGCTATTACTGAGGGAGAAGAGATTCATGAATTTTGTATTTGGAGAAGAATTTCTGAACCCTTGTTATACATCTATACTTATTTTATGATGTGTTCTTTTTTTATATTGTTTTTTTCTTGATTTGCAATGTTTGAGTAGTTCAGTAGTTAGGTTTTAGGGTTTCCTAGGAAAATCATGTTTGAATGTTAAGATTAATCATTAGGATTGAATTTTTTAGGTTCTTAGTCTAGATTTGTTATTAATGCCTTAATTAATTTGATCACCTAGTGCCAATAATACCAATCTCTATGAGATATCTAGAAGGTCGTATGCTTAAGATCAATTGTATGTCTTCTTGGACAACCAAATCATAAAGCAAATTCATGTTCCATATAGTTGTATTTTCTATCATGACCCTTAAATCCGAGTTACATATCGATCTTCGATTCTTAATCAAAGATGGTGTTTACAATGAAATTCAACTATCCATCCAAATAATAATTAATAACTAAATTAAGTAAGTTGATATAAATTTAATTAGATTAACTACATAACCCAAAATAATGTAGAACACAATCAAAAGAATAAAATGCACACATTAAAATATTTAAATAAATGATTTAACTTAAAATAAATAAAATTAAATATTAAAACACTATGTGAAAGACAAATAAAGAAATTTAAAATAAAACATAACAAACAAATTTAATAAGTGAAGATAAATTGAAATTTAATAAATATGAAAGATTAACTATATTATATTTTATATAAAAAATTGTTATATAATTTATTAATATATGATATAGATATGTAATTAAATTTTTATAAATATAATATTACATAAATTTATAACAAAAAACACAGTGATTGGTCATGACGACATTTCAAAAATAGTAACGAAAATCAAACGAACAACATAATGACCAATCACATTGATTTATTGTAACATCATCCAAACAAACAACATAACATATTGTTGATCGTTGTTACTAGCAACATACAAACAAATATGCAATAAATTACACATAACCAAGAATAAAATTGAACATGTATTGTTGTTCACCAATTCTAAAATTTTTTTAAGTTTTCATCAAGACCACGGTACAAACAATCGAGGTACAAACAATCGAAAATGGCATCGAACAGACAAATATAAAATATAAAAGTTACAAAAAAAGAGTGATCAAAAGAATGACAATGCATGAGATAATATACAAGCATAAGAATCATGAAATAAGAGAAATCTAGAAGCTAAGAGATGATTAGTCAGTAAGAAAAATCATTAAAAACTTGAATACGTTGTTGTTGTTGCTGTGACAGATAATGAATATCCTTGACGATGTCGAACACTGCCTCAGGCTGCGCCAATTTAAGAGCATTTTCTGACATTTCCTCTAACCCTTTTTTGTTGCTGCTAAACCAATCAGCTACAATATTGGCCGTTTCTTTCGGACTTCGAGTAAAAATTCCAGCCCCATTGTCCACAACATAAGGCACATTTCCTTTTTCCTTTTGAGAGTTACATTCATATGAGTTAGTTTTCGGATAAGTGATTGCCGATTAAACACAAAGTATATATATTAGAAGATCGAAATCGACGGTCAAGATTTAAATAAGTAAAGAAAATATCTAGAATATCAATTACATTAATTAGAATATTATCAATATTTATTATAGAGATTTGTGTATATTATAGATTATGAAATCATTTTACTATATAAATAGGTAGATTAAGTTTACGATTACAAAGTCAATAATAATTCTTCATAAACATTTTTATATTTTTTTCATCAAATTTATAAATAAATGTACCTGTCCCGGAATATAGTCATTTAGGATAATTGGGAGCCCACAAATCAAAGCTTCTGCAATTGTACCTGGACCGGCCTGTTTGGGTGTCATAAAATTTATTGTTTGGCTTATTATAAAAACATTGGGGATGTATAATTTATAAAAATACTAATTACCTTTGTGATGATGCAATCACAAGCTCCCATCCATTTCTCCATTTGAGTCTCAAACCCACGAACCTAAGAATATCATAATACAAGTAATGAATATCAATTGCTAGATCATTGAGAATTCAGAGTGCATAATATTTGAGTTTATACCTTGATTGGAATCTTCCATTCATGAGATGCTAATGCAGAAGCAAGAATTTTGTTTCTGCCGCATATGACAATCAATTGTCCAATTGGGGAATTATCTTTAGAGTTGTACAAAGAATCTCCCAAGGCTTGGGCTGTTTTCTGAACTGGACCCATTCCTTCACCACCTCCCATTAATAGAACCGCAGGTAAATTTGGATCAATTTCAAGTTCTTTCCTTAGCTCATCCTTGTGGATAATAGTGCGAGGGAATGATGGGCGGACTGGTAAGCCAAAGACACGAATCTGATCGTCTCCAAGTCCATCTACTAATGCTCTCTTTGCAACCTCTTTGGAAGGGCAATAACATCTGTTCACTCCATGATGGAACCTAATTACGTGCAATTTTCAACATTTTATTTTTGGAGCTGTTAAATATTAATATTACAAGCATAGTGTAACACTATTGTTTAAGATGATTTAGTTAAAAGTGCGCGTGTTAAAAAATTTTGTTTTTTCATTTAAAATATTTTTTTATATATTAAAAACAGTTCAGCCAATAAAAAAAATCAGCATTCTATTATAGGGCATTCTCAAAAATACCACAAAAAACTAGGTTTATTCTAAAAAATACCACACAGTCCTAAAAGTTCCAAATTACCACAAGTTTTCAAAAATACCACAAAAATGTTTTTGTTCCAAAAATACCATAAATTTTGAAATAACTTTAAAACTTCAAATATAAACCCAAAACCCCAAAACCAAACTTCACCCCCTTCCAAACTAAACCATAAACTCTATTTAGTGAAGTCAAACCCAAAATTCTATACTAAAATGAAGAGAGTATCTTACCATGTACGGTGGCAAGTATTTAGATCAGTGATAACGGTCACAAAAATGACTTTCTTTTGAAGACCTTGCCTCTTCATTACCCACAATGGGATATGTTGCATCATAGGATGTACACTAATAATAATGTCCGGTTTATATTCCATTAAACCGGTCTCTATTTCTCTATACACACACAAACAAAAAAAATGAATATAGAAAAAATCTCCATAGAAACATAATACATGTAGGTTATGAAAAATAAAGATACGTACTTGGCATAATAAGCAGCAAGAGCATTGAGATAACTTCTGTGAATCCATTTAGGAGAAGTACCATGAAATGCAACAGACCAAAGACCAACATGTTTCACCATGAACTTGTATTGTCTTTCCATGTCGTTTAATGGCCATCCTGTGTATTCTTTCCAAACGTCTTTTATGATTATCTGTACTAACAATCAAAAATAAATTGTGAATATTATAGAGATGTGGAAATAAAGTATTCAATTACTCATACTTTAAAGTTAAACTATTAAGGAACGTGGGACAGACACCAAATGTTGACATCACTACAACTACAACTACAAGTATCTGTATCTCCGACAACCTGGCAAACACACCAAGATCTACACTTGGCTACAAAATTTCCAAGTAGATATTTATTCTTTTTATGTTATAATATGGACGGCTGATATTTCAGTTACAAATCAGAAACGTATTTGAGTAATCATCAATTTTAAATTATTTATGAACGAATTACATTTATCCCTGATTTGGTAAGAACTATAAAAAAGTATTAAGCTATTTAATCCTTGTTGAAATTAAACAAATGTGTTACCTTCATGTTTAAGAAAACCAAATATTGAGAAATTTTGATAGAAAGATTTTAGTGAATTTTTAAAAGAACAAAAAAATCAATTTTATAAAAATTAAAAAAAAAATAATAAACTAATATATATAAAAATATAAAAATACCCGGTAGTCATCGGCGAATTCGATCTTGAAAGCGTCACGGATGGCTTCAGCGGAGGCACGGTGGCCACCACCGGTATCACTCATAAGAATAAGAACAGTTTTGATCCTTTCTGCTCCCATCTGCTCCATCTCCATAACCTCTTCCTTTATTTCAAATCTTCTTGTCCTTAAAGTCTCTTTCCCGTAATCACCTGATCTAGATCTCCGGCGACTAAGATTGTAGTCATCATCGACCGTCGAGAAACTGAAATTGCTATAGACTCGTCGGAGAACTTTCTCCGTGATGGAATCAGCTTGAGTACGAGGCGAAGCCACTTTCATCATAATATTTGTGATGTTGTTATGTGGCTTGCTTCTTGTTTGTTGATGATCTTTATGTAATTCAAAGCAAAATACAAGGAAGACCAAGTTGATGCCTTTGAATAATTATAATTTATAAATTGAAGAATGATGCTGGAATTATTCCTTCTTTTTTTTAAATTTTTTGGTTCCTTGTGTTTTTTATATTTCGTGGGGTATAAATTAGTGGAGGAGTAAGGCAGCTTACAGCCGTCTGATTCGCATTTATCAGAAGATTCGGATCTTTCTTTAGTATCATATATGTTAGCTTATACCACTTGCCTTTTTTCTTCTTCTTAATTTGTTTGTTACACATGTGGAATCGATATTAAACCATATTCAATTGAAGTATCTGATTTTTTACTGTCTTTTAAATTAATTTATTTTATGCATTTTGTTTATGGAACTCATATTTTCTACATTTTTTTAAAAAAATTTACACTCCTATTTTTTTATGTTCATGTTATACTTTTTTCTAAAAAACTATTTTATGGTTATCAGTTTTTTCTATAGCAGACAAAATTAAAACCTTCTAACAAAAATTTGCTGTCTAAATTATACAACAATTAATCTACAACTAATTTTTTATATTATTTGAAGCTAAAAACTAAATTTTTTTAATCTACTTTTATAACACTTGGAAAAATTAATGTACTTTTTTATTGGACTCATGTTTGTAATTTAGTACTAATTCTATTTTAGAATTAAAAGAAAAATATATAGTATAAAACCCAACGTCTAAAAATATAAACGAACTAAATATTTAGCTTTTGCGAGAAAAAAACAATTAATATAAATTATTTTTACATTTTTTTGTATGATGTAAAAAATAATTATATGTATTTTAGTTTTGTATCGATTTATAATCCTTGTAGCTTTTAATGTAATTTGTTATATGACATTGATTAGTAAAAAAAAATTTGGTTAATATANATATAAAAAATGTGTTTAATATATATATATATATATATATATATATATATATGTAATTATAGAAATCATCATTATCCACCTTTTATAGAATAACATTCAAAAGTTTTTTAGTTTAAATGAACTTAGTACAATATTAAGTTGATATATTTTTATATATTATACAATGAAATTTAATTATCATAATTGATTTAGTATATCATGCATTATTTTGTTAAGCTAAAAGTTTTTTATTATTAAATTTTAGGTTGTAAGTTATATATAACTTACCTGTAAGCTAAACCCTGAGGCATGCCTAATGTTAAAAAAAAAAACATTAGCTTCAAGCCCCATAAATATATAATTTTTTAGGAACCCTCAATATTAAAAAATTTTATAGTATAATGGTGATTTACCTTTATACTATATAATTTTTAATATTGAGGACCCTAAAAAATATGTATTTTTTTACCAAAAAAGGAAATATAAAACAAAAGTAAAAGGTTAAAAGTTAAATTTACAAAAAAAAAAATATATCTAAACCGGATAAAAAAGAAGAAAAACTTAAATTTATATAACAGAAAATGAATTATAACAATTAAATGGCTTCGCATTTATATCTATAAAAGAGATTTTGTTCAGAATATTGACTATGAAAATTTGGTAAAAGAATTTATTGAAAAAAGCAAAAAAAACAAATTATGTTTGCATCTTTTAAAAATAGATTTTTGTTATAAATAGATTTTTAAAATATTTTAAGTTATATAAAAATTATTATTTATTTATTTTTAATTAATATTAAATGGGTCCAATTTTAAAATGCTCCTTAAGTCTCTATAACTCTAGCTACGGCACTGGCTATTATACGAACTATTTTATCAAAGCTTATTTAACTTGTCATGCAGTGAATTACAAGATTTTGAAGTGTAAAAATCATGATTATAAAGGTACCAACCACAACTGGTCACAATCATAATTTTCTAAATAATTTCACATAATATCTTTTTGTAATTATTTTATTATAACAATTGCTGTGTGTCTGACCAACAAAGATGATGGTTTTAAATGGTTATGTGATTTTGATGGGAACAACAACTGACTTCTCTTCGATTGTTTAAGAGATGGTTAAGATTAGAACAAGATGGTATTGAACACATTAGCTATGCCGCTCGTGAAGTTGGTGGATTGATGTAGCCTAAAGAAGATGAAATAATCTCTTATACTGCAAGGTATGCTTAGCTCTAAGGGAATCCATAGTAAGAACAGAAGCAAAAGACTCTCGACAAGCTTACTTAAAGGAGAGGAAAAAACGGGTACCTTTTACGGATGATCAAAAGGTCCAAAATATACAAAGATACAAGGACCACTTATATAACGGTTCTTTAACACGAGAACATGGGAAAAAGAATCAAAACGGCATAGCTTGCAAAGGAAAAACTATTGGACATCTAAACACAATAAAAAGGAAAGTTCAACTACCTAATAAATGTGTTTGGAGTCCAAAACATTTTTATATCACAATTATGATTAGCTTTGTATTTAAGAGTTCTACAGTGGCTAGTAATGCGTTTTTCTCAACCTACCTAAATAGCCAATTAGCCAACCTTATAACTACCCAAATTACGGTGTTCGATTGTAGCATTTAAAGATCGAAACCCAAGGAAAATTTACTAAACATGAGCTTCTTTTCAGAGTTCTAATACGAGAGCTAAAGACTGATGAAAATACAAGTTTCATTAATTGACTAAAGACTGTTTACAGAGGTTCTTATATACAAGTAATTAACTAACTAACAATCTCTTAACAGAAAGTTAACAGCAAAACTAGCTTAATTAGCTTAATACACATCTCTCAAGTCTCAATCTGGAGCATAATGTGAGGGATAGAGATTTGAAATGTTCATCTTATGCAAAAGATGATGCAATGACGAGGAAGACAATGGTTTAGTGAAGATGTATGCATGTTGATTCTGTGTGTCAACGTGAAAGGTGTTGAGAAATTCAAGCTTCAATTGATCCATAATTTTGTGGCAATCAACCTCCGCATATTTGGCTCACTTATGGATAATAAGGTTTGAAGCAATGTGAAGTGCAGATTTATTGTCACAGTACAACTTTGAAGGCAGAATGACAGAGATATGCAGATCCTTGAGATGTTGTGCAATGCAAAAAAGCTCACATGTTGCATCTGCTAAAGCTCGATATGATACTGCTCCTGCTTACAACATGTTGTTTCTTTGATTTCCATGAAATCAAAAACGATCCAAGATAGATAGAGTAACCTGAAAAAAAGCACCTTGAATCAAGATAGGAAGTTGTCACGTCCCCGAACTTCACTAGTTCGCGGGACGATCCATAGCCAAGTTAGGATCCGCAATCTTGGCAATGGAAAGGGGATGAAAGGACTTAGTTCGTTTCTAGGAGATGCGGACAAAGGGGAATCTGAATGTAAACTTAGCCATTGAACATACAATGTTCGAATGGCTAAGTAAGAAATCAAGTGTTAGCTCAATGGCTCAGACTTAGCTGGAAGAAGCTCAAAGATTTAGCTAAGGCAGCTGAGCCAGCTGAATTCAGCTCGGGTCAACTCAGGTCAGCTCAAGTCAGCTCAGTCAGCTCGAGCTAAGTATCGGCCAACTGAGCCAGCTAAGTGAACTGAACACTAGTTGGGCAGTTGGGCCGAGCTAGACGGTTGGGCAGTTGGGCGGTTATGCTCAACTCACACCAGTTTGGCCAAACGCCCCTGTTCGAAGAGGCGTTAGTTGGCTTGACGGTTCGGAGCGGTTACGGGCCAAACTCTATAAATAGAGCGTCCAAGGCTCATTTTCGAGCACCATAATATACACAGAACAACTCTATGAATAAAATCGTGAGAAATACTAAGGCATTGAGAGGAAAGTTTGATAGTTGGCTTGGAAGTGTTAAGCAACCAGGCCGGAGTGGACACACGCTTGGAAGATCAGTCTGGTAAACGGATCTCCGTAAGCAAAGGTGCGTAAATAAATTAGGCTAAGTTCGGATAGGGAAGAGCCAGTGAAACGACCGAATTCGAACCGAACTTACGCCTTGACCCTTTTCTCTGTATCCGATTCTTAAGGCCATAGCCGAAACCGATTGGCTTGAACCACGGTGATTCACCGGGACCAAGATCAGTTTGGCTTCGCCTTAAGGGAAAATCAACAACCAACTTAATGTTGCAGAATTCTAGCCTAAGTCCTGGATTGTTCGGAAGGTGGCTTAGGGAGATCGGAACATCTAATCCTAGCCAAACCGAAGTGAGGAAATCATGGGCCGAATTCCGAACATGAAACAGAAACTTAACTTAAGAATTGATGGGAATTATTGGGTTAAAATCGTTCATATAAACTAGAATGGAAGCATGAATTACGCACTAAGTAGCCTGTTTGGATTACTTAATCGTTTTGTGGCTTTCAGGTAGTAAAGGGGATCGCAGGAAAGATTTGGCTTAGCATGAGGCTTCCTGGCCGCAAGAAGGGTGGTAATCAACTTGGGATTTATGTTAGGATCGTTATTATTAAACTTGTAATAGCCTATAGATCAAACTCTCAAGTTGTAAAGAATCTTAAGTATTATTAATAAAAATCTTGTTTATCTAAGTTACTTCTACATTTGATTAAACTATATTACTTAAAGGCTTAGAATCAAATCTCAGAACTGAACCTCACATGAAAATGACTTAAAAAAGGCTAAGGCATTTAAATGAACTGATCTGGCCGGAATCACTTAGTGATTTGGCGTGTGATGGCCGTTCTAGACTTAGTTTCCGGGATAGGGCGTCACAAGTTGGTATCAGAGCAAGCTAGATCCTTAGACTAGTGTGTGGGTTATGGGGGATCACCACTCTTCGGTCATGAAAAAATTCATGTTGGTATGTCGCTAAGTCCTTACTAAGATTAAACGTGTTGTGTGACTGTTTGATCTTTCAGACGGGTAAAAGCGAGAAGTCAGGAAAAAGAAAGAAAGATAAGCAACATGATGTTGATCCGAACGTGGTTGCAAAAGATGCTGGGAACAAAACCCCAACCGGAACTGTGGTTGGGGGAAAGGAAACTAGGAATAAAGGGAACAAGACCCCAACCAGACCTGTGGTTGGAGTGAATGAATTGGGAGGCACATATGCGCAAGGGTTCAGCGCAGGAACGGTGCAACCGCGGGTAGATAATGTGGAGATCCATGGTAAAACCAGGATCTTGAACCCGACCCCATCCCAAGATGGTATGTGGAAGAAGTGGGAGAATCCTCCAATGCTAGGAAGGAGGATGATGCAGATGTGAATGAGAAAAATGCAAACAAAGAAGCAGACTTTGTTGCGGTTCCAACCCGAGCCATGATGTGGAAAGCCATTCTGGCAATAACGGAAGATATCAATAAGTTGGTACAAACTCGCGCTACAGGTGAAGGATCCGCTACAATCATCACGGCTCAGCCCCTTACTGGTGGGCCGAATGTAATGAATCTTGAAGTGATGGAGAATTTGCCTTCTCCGCAAAGAGTCTCACCAAAGAAAGTGGACTACTTGAGCGTGTTGGAGCATATCTCAAGGCTTGGAACCAAGCATTTCATGGGAAGTTCAGATCTGATAGAAGCGAATCAATGGAGAAGCCGTCTGGCTAGAAACTTTAGTTCCACACGCTGCCCGTAAGACTACAGGAAAGACATTGCAATCCTTTTCCTGGAAGGTGATGCGCACAACTGGTGGCTCTCGGTAGAAAAACGCAAGGGTGAACAGATACACACCTTTGCGGATTTTGAACGGGAGTTTAACAAGAAGTTCTTTCCGTCCGAGGCATGGGACATACTTGAATGCGCCTTCTTGAATTTGGTCCAAGGAAGAAGAACTGTGATAAACAGATATTTCCTAATCTATTGTCTAGCAAATACCTAAGTTTAATTATGTCATTAAGTACTTAAGATATCATCCAATTCAGGTAAAGTTCAACACATTAATCCTATGTGAATCATGTTTATTCTAAGCCATTAAGATTTTTGTTCAAACATTCAAACATACAAAATTTAAGAAAGTGAAATAAAAGTCAACAATTCAAAAGTCAACAGCAATTAGAAAAAGTCAACAAAAATTAAAACTTGATAATTCAAAGATAAAAGACTAAGTGAATGGTTTAGGTAATTGATTTTTGTCATTAAATGAATTCATGTGGTGTCTAATCTATTAAGCTAAACCCTTGGTCTAAATTCCAAAACCTAGACTAATCCACTTCCATGGCACTAATTCTTTCCTTTATTATGCAATCTAAACAATTCCTTGGAAAACTACACATTTAAGGAACATTTAAGATCCAATTTATCTTAACCACTAAACTAACTAACACAATTCCTTGGCTAGGACTCATTTAGCTTATAAAGATATGATCCGATATTTTGTCGAACACCTTCTGGGCGCAAAATTCCTAACTCGTAGAAGTGAGAGATCAATTCAATCCTAGCATTAAGGGCATCAATTATAAGAAGGTTT
>OVBE01004570.1:0-23649 GCA_900406425.1 Iberis pinnata | reverse complement strand
GCTGAGGGTGAGCTACCAACAAAGAAGCAGAAGAAAGATAAGAAACGGAATGAGAAGCCAGAGAGAAACACTGTTACATAGGTGGAAAGTAGGGAATCTCTGAAGGGCATAATTTCTTGTATGGATAAAATTTTCGATAGACCTGCCATCTATGATATTTGATTTGAGATGTTTGAGAAGAACATTGGTCAACTACTCAAAGATGCAGTCAATGAGCGTCTGAAAGAACGAGGGATAGGTGAAAGTGCAGTAAACAATGATCACCTCTCAAAAAACCAACCCCTATCTATAACATTCCACTCACCGCCATAAAATCTACAGCAAAAATATGTTAATAGTCCACACCCAGCTAAGACCCCTGATAAAGGTTTGGGGGAGAAACAAAGTCAGGTTGAGAAACTTGGTAATGCTGGAGGTTTCATGGCTAAACTACATTCGGAAGATGAAATTGCCAAGGATGAGGTGAAGAAGGATTTGGCCAAGGAGTTTGTTGTTGTCGATGATACCATTATTCCTTATTTTATTGGTGTTTCTCCTACTAAGGGACCCCTCACGAGGCGCAACAGAAATCAGAAAGAAGCTAAGAAGAAGGTCGATGATCAAAAGTTGGACGAGGCTGAGTTAAAAAAAGAAAGATGTAGATGATGCTACAAAGAAATATGTTGCTGCAAAGAAGAAGAAGAAAAGGGCGGCTAAGTCGAAGAAGAATGCGGCTGAGTCGAAGAAGAATGCCGCTGAGACAAAGAAGAATGCGGTTGAGTTAAAGAAACAGAAAGATGCTGAGCTAAAGAAACAGAAGGATGCGATAAAGAATGAGACCCTGCTCCAAGAATGCCACTGATACCTCGTGGGCGTAATTAGATTAAATTTGAAGAATATGAAAGAGACTACAGAGGATAGTTTGATTGCGGTAGTGATTGAAAAAATTCATAATGAAATGTTGGCAGAGTTTCATGAGGATGAAGAGGAAAATTTGAGGTTGGAAAGAATAAAAGCTATTCGGAAGGAAATGATTCGCTTATCTCCAAGTGGGTCAAGTATCTCCAAAAGTGCTCTTTAAACACAAAATTTTCCTCATATTGGGTCAAATGGGACGACATGCATGATGAAGGTCTTTAATATATGATCCTCTAGGGCCTGTTCAACTAGAGAAATTAGAGGGAATTAGTGACCACGTAAAGAAAATCAAGTATGGACCTTAAGGCCATATGTTGATAACTATATCATCATTCTTTGCATAAACCAAGTTCTGTTTAATTGTACAAGGACAAACAACTTAAAATTTTAGCTGACGATGAAGGTTCATTCTTCAACGTTCTTGTCCTTGAAAGAAAGGATTGTCCAAGTTCCAATTTTAGATGACTATTCGATAATGTAAGTCTAATTGACGGCTGATTTAATTAGTTAACAGTTGGGTTATTTTGTTTATACGACTGAGTCATTTACTCTTTGATGACTGGGTCATGATATTTTGCTCTTCTGTGTATAACATCTTGTTGCCTATCTTAGAGTCTTCATCCGAATGTCCATGCAAGATCCCACCCCACTATGGTCTACGTGCATTGCGTTTGTTGATAGTTGGTTCCAAAATCAAATGATATTCGATTACAATATGTTCAAGATAAAACCAAAATTCTACAAATATTGTGATTCTTATGGAGATTTTGAAAACGACAGGTTTACAGTGGATTTAAAGACAAATTTGAAGTGGGTAGAAGATGTGGATCACTTGTATGAAGTACTTAATGCTGGAGGCGATCATTGGATGGCGTATCACGCTGATTTGTTGAATGAGAATATTGATGTCTACGACCCAATCATTGGACAAGTAATTGCCGAAAGTGAGAAGCAACTGCTAGAAACATTTAGACTGCTATGCAGATGATCCCAAAGCTTACGAACCAGTTTTATCCATGTGAAATACGCCGAGAAAAGTGGAAACAGTTTATGTGCCGAAAGAGGAAATGCGACTACATTTCGCAAAACAAACATGTCGGTGATTGTGGGGTGTATTCATTGAAGTTTGTCGAATTTCTAACGCTTGGTGTAGTTTTAATGGGATAAGCAATGGAAATATTCAAGGTATACGAATGAAGATGGCAGCAGACCTCTTGGATGACGGAGGACATAAATATGTATTGCTAACGCCAGAGAAAATGAAACACAACCAAAGTGTATATTAGTTTTTTTCTTGTAACTTAACTATGTATTTAAGCTAAGCCAATCATTAAGTAGCCATATAACTCAGCCAGACCTCAAACATTAATCAAATGAATAATATAAAATGTGTCAATAAAGATCCTCTTTTTAATATTATGTTGAATATTTATCAAATCCTATTCCAAGTAAGTTTGATATATGTTGCGACTAAGTTTGATCTATGTTAAGACTGAGTTTGATTTTTGTTGCGACTGAGTTTGATTATGTTGTGGTGATTTATGTTGTGGTTGAGTTTGATTTATATTGTTGTTGGGTTATATATCATGATTCGAATGAGTTATTTACTATAGAGGCTGAGATACAATTTAAAATAAATTTGAAACAAAGTTACAACAAGAACAATTTGAAACAAAGTTACAACGGCAACATAGCATGTACAAGTATTGAAGAGGAAAATCCACAACCTTCTTAGGCAACTCGTGAATGAAAGCAAGTGTTTCCATCTTCCAGAAACATGCATCGCAGAATGGCTCCGGTTTCTACCATTCGTCCCATAAGTCTCCCCATCCATGGATCACTTAACACGAGAAACTATCGATATCTCGACAATAGACATTGTGTATTTGAGATACCCTTTTAAGAAATAGTGGAGGAAATTTGTTGCTCCACGGGTTATTAAAAGATGCTTGGATCTTCCGCTTTGCAGACTGTGAGAACTCCCTAGATATATTTACCAAATTACCGTTGAAAACCACGCCGGGGACCATGATGTTTGTGAGAGGACAATAGGTGTAGAGAGAAAAATCATACCCCTTCTCATCAGCGATTTTAATCTTCAAAAGTCCTCCTTCCATGTCGTCAGCCCGGAAGAAATATTTGGTCCCGACAATGAAGATAGCATAAGGGTTTTCATAGGGGAGACACAAACGATTGAAATCCACACTAGAATGATACCAAGAAATTTCCATTATGAAAATATCGATGCTCCTGTAGAAGTTCTCTCTTTGAATCGTATCTCACATGGCCACACAAATGCTCTTGCATCTGAAAAGATCCCTGTATGAGAAACTTTAAATCTTAAGTGGAATGGTTTCAAGGATTTTAAGCGGGAAATCGAGAATATGGGGGTTTAGACTCATTCTTTCATGATCACTAAGATGGATGAACGAACAGACGAAGATAATGTGTATATATAAACTCGAAAGATCGCAAATGAGAAGACACGAAGATGAAGATACACGAAGAGGAAAATGAGAAGAAACAAAGACAAAGAGTCATAAGTCTTTAGATAACCCAACTCTTTCGTTAAGCTAAGCCAGCCATTAAGTAGCCATATAACTCAGCCAAACCTCAAACATTAATCAAAAGATCGTTTTTTATATTATGTGAATATTAATCACTCATTAAGAGTCTAACTCATTTTTATATGAGAAAATTACTAGAATAGTATAGGGTTAAGAGTTTAATGTTAATAATATAAAATGTGTTAATAAAGATCATCGTTTCAATGAGAGTTGATAATGCTATTGAGATGTATGCTGTCTTACAATTACTTTAAACTAGACATGTAGATTTAGGGATGAGAGTCTAACTCATATAAAGTAACTTATATACAATGTACTCTAAATAACTCATTAAGAGTCTAACTCACTTTATTATAAGAGAAATTTACTATACTAGTAACAGTTTAGGGTTTAGTTAACTACCATTTTTATATTTCTTAGTCAAACCTAAATAAGAAATCATTAACCCTAAACACGCTCTAAAACTCAAAAATTTAAGGTTAATAATATAAAATATGTTAATGAATATTCAAATGTATTTATCTACTTTATTGAATGAGAATTGATAATACTATTGAAAGGTATGTTGAGAATTAATGTACAATATACTATAAATAACTGATTAAGAGTCTAACTTACATCTTTATATTTCTTAGTAAACCCTACACCCTAAACCATAAACAATAAACCCTAAACCCTAAACAACCGTAAAAATTAAAATAATATTAACTCAGTCGTGAAAAAGAATAAATCAGTCGTCAAGTGTAACTTAATCATGACGTTTCCGTTTTTTGGGCGGAACATATTTTTATACATTTTTTGTTTTAACTCGCGACGTTTCGTCTTCTTATTTCTATCTATATATAGTTACCCTCTTTACCCTATGTCTGGTTGTTACCATACTCTCTAGAAAATCCTAATCTATTCAAATATGTCAGTTGTTCCTCCTTATACTTGAAAGTTAGAGATCAGTGTCAATGTCATTGTTAGTTCTGCTAATCCGGAAAACATCTGTATTCTAAACCATGGTCTTGGTATTTAACCTGACAATACTAGTATTTTGTGGTTTAAATTTCTTTACGATCTTGTAATGGCGTTCACTTCTATTCTTGAACAAGGATGGGTTCATTCCCGATCATTTTAAGGAACGATAATTTCTTATACTCGTTGTAAGCATCAATTGGATTTTCTTCCAAAAATATATAAATAACACTAACCCTTTTGTTATGTCCTTTTGTATAGGAAAAAAACATATGGGATCAAAAACAGACAGTTTTGTCATATTTTAATATGGCAGCAAGAACGATTTACTGAACCCAAATGCATATGTTGAAGAGGACTTGGGCACTTGTTGGCGAGAAGCCTAAGTGGATGTAAACAAGAGTTTGACTTGATTTAGTAGAAATGTTTGAGGAGCTTGGATCTGATAATTATGGATTTTGAATTTGTATATCACGTATTTTAAGTTTATTAAGTTTGTATAACTCAACCGTATAACAATCATAACTCAGCCGTAAAATGAACATAACTCAATTGTATAGTGAAAAACATAATTCAAACATGCACAAAAAACCAGCTATTAAGTAATGTAACTCAGCCGTATAACATACATAACTCAACTGTAAAATGAACATAGTCGTAAATTAAAAACATAACTCAGACATGCACAAAAAAAGACCAGCCATTTATTAAGATAACTTTGTCTTGTAAATACGGCTAAATATTTATTCCTCTTCGTATTACAATAATATCAAGAAATTTTTATAACCGAGGAAAATGATTTTTTTTATGTGACCGAGGTCAAACATGGCTATGATGTCTTCTTATGCAGCTATGATGTGATATTACGGGTGAAATGATATCTTATTACGTTATCGAGGTCAAACGCGGCTTTGATATATCTTTGAAGCTGATGTGCTATTAGGAGGAAAATGATGATTTGAAAATTTTGTTTCGAATGGGGTTTTCGTTTAAAATTCAATAAAATTATCGATTAACTAAAAGTCAAATGTATGTATCAACTTTATTGAATGAGAATTGATAATGCTATTGAGGTGTATGTTATCATACAATTACTTTGATCCTTACATGTAGATATAAACTGAGAGTTTAACTCGTATTAAGTAAATCATATACAATGTAATCTATGATGTCTTTAGTGCGATNTCTCTCTCTCTCTCTCTCTCTCTCTCTCTCTCTCTCTCTCTCTCGCGGCTCTGATGTCTTACTACGCATCTATGGTGTGATATTACGAGGCGTGTATTGATGTCTTATTACGTTACCGAGGTAAGAATAACTCAGCCTTTATGTATCTGTAAATAGTCTTTAAAGTAGCTGGTATTCAACCTTTATGTATATGTAACCCATCTGTAAAATGAAACATAGCTCAACACTGAAGATTATTTTAAGTTCCATAACTCAGCTATAAAGAGAAATTTAAATTGCGAGTTTTCATGTTTCCATATATATCAGGCATGTAATACGAAGACATGGGAATACAAAAAATCGTGACTCTTCGATTTATATAAATATTTGACTATTCTGCGAGGATTCTCTCTCTATTTATTTATCTGTTTCTCAATCTTAATTTGCTCACAAATTCACATTCTCTCTTAATATGTCTCATGGTTTGGATATTCCTAAAAAACAGTATGCATGCAATCTATCTCTTTTTATTTCTATTTTGCTCACAAATTGTACACATTTAATCCGTTCCCCTCCTGCTTATCCTATACAACAACCAAAGGGGAACCAAACTCCAATTGTTAATTGTAATATTGGCCTATTTATCCTATGCAACAACCAAAGAGGAACCCGATTTTTTTGCTGAAGGTGCTTCTTGCATTCTACATATGGAGTAGATGATTGCTGCAGAAGTAGATGTAGCAAACAACTTTATTCCCCTTGCCTTTTCAGTTGCTAAAGAAGTATCTACTGATAGTTGGCGTTAGTTGAGTTCCACATGAAAGAAATGGAAAAGAGGAACTCATAAGCTCATAATTTTCTGGGGGACGAGATAAAGTTCTTGTTCATCTATCTTGTTTTTATATGTTATGCTGTAAATTAAAGTGAACTTGTAAGTGTTATAAACAACTTTTATTCTCAACTAGCAGACATCTCGCTTTCCATGTAGTAACCAGCCCTGTATGCTGCCAAATATGCATAGTATGGTGGTGGTACTATTGACATAAGTTGATGTAGTGCATAAGATTTGTGTTAGTGCCAATAACATACTATATGCACATTTGACAGCATTTAGAGCATGTTACTACATGGAAAGTGAGATGTCTAATGGTTTAGAACAAAAGTTGTTCAGAACACTTACAAGTAATCATGTAATTTAGTTATTTACATATGGAACAACTTTTATCCTTATATTTACAACTTACACTAGTCATGTATTGTAAAAATAGCTCAGCCTTTATCAAACAAAACTCAACCATTATTAAACAGAACTCAGTCGTATCGAAACAGAACCCAACCGTCGTCAAACATAATTCAACTGTAATTAAAGAAGAAATAAACCATATAACAAAAAAATTCAATATGATTTTGGCTTGATCTAGTAGATATACTTGATGAGTTTGGACCTGATAATTATGGATTATGAATGTAGTTCGACATGTCTTTCTTGTATATCATGTATTTTAAGGTTATTATGTATGTATAACTCAGTCATATAGTAAAATAACTCAGCTGTATAACAAACTCAACTCAGACGTAAAGTGAAAATCATAACTCAGACATGCACCGGTTAGTAAGATAACTTTTTCGTGTAAATACGGCTAAGTATTCCCGCCTTTTCTTATTACACTAATATCGAGAACTTTTTGTAACCGAGGCAAATGAATATTGTTTTTGAAATGAAAGTAATATTAAAACAATTGAATGTTACAAAATAAGCATATTACAATCTAACTTTATAGAGTAGATAAAAACCCAATATACTCGTAATAATAAAGAAAAGTCTAAATTTGAAAACCTCTCGTGATTTGAAAACCTTGGGTCTCAAACCGCTCGAGCAATCCTGAATTGAAATTGTAGAAGATTACTTTAAGGGGTTGAGAAACATTACAGAAAAATGTGACAACGCAAGATCATAATACACAATCCATTATCTGTGACAACTGAATTCCAAAATGATGGAAAAATACGAATATATCTTGTCCAGTCATGTTTGTGCTCTTTATCCAAGATCCAAAATTCGATGGTTTCTCCAGTAGGTATCACAAGAAAACATAAAAGCCAATCTATTCTTATAATCGAAGATTATCAATAAATATTCGAAATCCATGCCAATGGCCATATTGATGTAACTAAAAGTTTCTGTCTTCAAATTAAAACCAATAACAAAAAACACGAGATGCGGAGAGTATATACCACCAAAAGAATATATGTACTCGCCAACATAGATGCTTTAATCGTTCGTAACATGAAAGAGAAAAGAACAATCGACTGATCTCCAAGCAAAGTTTAAATTCTTCAGGGTCAATTCTTGGTGTACGACAACAATATCATCCAAACAATTTATCCTCGACGTCATCAAATTGACTTTATAATCCTTAGTAACTTGATTAAAACCAATGAAATTTCGGGTAGTTCCTCTTGTAATCTTTACAGAAAGCAATAACATAGATTCTCCTGTTGGCGGATTATAAATTGCGACTATACATGTGTTCTTCTCATTAGCTACGTACTCATAACAGCTTATACACAATAGACCGCGAAACTGAGAGCAAATCTAAAAGCCCAGATTAATCAAATGGTGTTTCAGAGAAACAACAGGTGCGCCACACATCTCACCAGGTTTTTCAGAAGCATAATAGAAAATCAAAGTATTTTTCTCAACAAAAGAAAAAGACAACCTTGATCGATTCCGAGCAACATCCAGATTCATTTGAATAAAAACCTGTCCACCCAATATATATCTCCACAATTTTTCTAATGAAACCTACCAATCATCTTCGGAGGAAACCATTTAGCAATCTGAAGTAGAAGATCAACAGGTATAACGGGTATATTATGAGCCGGCTCACTACTACTAATGATCGTATACTTGTCTACCAACAAAGAAAAAAATATCTAAAGGATGTTTATTAACAGGAATAAAATGGAAGATTAGACGGCGAGATCACAGAAAAATATACAAAAATTTATTTAGAATAACCCTAAACGCGACTTAGTGAATGATTATGACTAAAGATTAAACATTTAGCCCATGGGCTTTCTTTTCTAATATAATTTTGAAAAGAAAAATAACTCAGTCCTTATTATGTTTACGAGATAAGAATAACTCAGCCCTTATTACATTTTCGAGGTAAGAATAACACAACCCTTATTACGTTACCGATGTCAGAATAACTCTGCCTTTATTACGTTTCCAAGGTAAGAATAACTTAGCCCTTATTACGTTACCAAGATAAGAATAACTCAGCCTTTATTACGTTACCCATGGAAGAATAAACTAGCCTTTATTACGTTATCGAGGTAAGAATAAACAAGCCCTTATTATGTTACCGAGGTAAGAATAAATCAGCCGGTTTTACACCACCGAGGTAAGAATAACTCAGCCCTTATTACGTTACCAAGGTAATAAAAACTCAGCCCTTGTGACACCCACTTAGTAGGCGTGTAATACGAAGAGGCGGGAGTACACCCATTTATTATGCATGTAAGTATAAAATTGTGGCTCTTACCAAAATAGTGACTCTTCGAAAGATTGCGACATTTCTCTCTCTCTCTCTCTCTCTCTCTCTCTCTCTCCATGTCTCTCTGTTTATTTCTCTATTTAGTTTCTAAAAAAATCACAACCTCTCTATTAATATGTCTTAGTATTTTCACTCTTCCCATTTATCTCTTTCCCAAAACGATTTTGCTCACATACAGTATGCATGCAACCTCTCTCTTCAGGTTTTGCTCACAATAAACCCCAAGTTTTCCAAGTTGATAAATTATTATGTTTTTGTTGTGTTTTTTTCTTCAGATAGTGCTTCGAAGGATTAAGTCGGACTTGAAGAGTTTCGGGCTTGATCCTCCCTCACACTACTCATTCGGTTAGTCTGTCATGTTCTTCAATACATTTATTGTCTAACATATACACAAACTTTAAATTTTATCTCTTATAGGTCCAGTATAAGACAATATGTACAACTGGGAAGGTTTCATAAAGAGAGGAGCCGATACTCCATATGAAGGCGAGCTCTTCTACATTACCATCCGCTTGCCTCTTACTTACCCTTTGCAGCCACCAAATGTTTGTTCTTATTTTCCTAAAGTTAAGTATCTGCTTGCTTGCATATGTGAACGATTTCTTGTTATGTATAGGTGGTTTTCAAGACGAAGGTGTATCATGCAAACATCAACAACAATGGAGCCATTGACCTGGTTCTCTTAAGAGGCGGTTGGTGTCCTACCTTTACTGATTGATCAAAGTTTATTGACTAATTAGGTTCTTGGCTCCATTGTTGTGTTGTTGGCTGATCTCAATCTAGAAGATCCTCTGGTGGAAGAGATTAGTGAGATGTACATGAGGGATAGGTATCGGTACGAGGAAAATACAAGAGGTTTGACCGTGAAGTAGGCCATGGGATGATGAAGACTTTAACTTTTTTCATCCCTGTATTTATTAATTTGAACATGAGTTTTTGTTTGGTTTAACTTTTACTTTCTTTATACGCAAGAAAGTCTTTTCCAAATTACCCTTATCACTCAAGAAACAGATAACCACGAAAATAACTCACTCGTATAGTAAACGTATCTCAGTAGTAAAGTTAAAAACATAAATCATACATTAACAAAGTAAAATCCAGCCGTTTTCTAACATAAATCAGCCCTAACGTTCGTTTTAAATTGTATAACTCAAACATACATATAAGAATAATTTAGGTGTATCATTTATTTAAAATTTTTGTATAAAATATACCAAATTTAAACTGAAATTTGTTATTTTTTTATATTATCAAAAGGATTATTTTTATTTATATTTTTAAAAAGTAAACTGAAATAGCTTACGTTCTTTTTTTATACTGAATCTTTTTATATTAAATGTTGTTTTTGTAAACTGAAATTAAATTTTTAAAAGGATTTATTTGAAATTTTGACACATTAAGAAAACACATTAACTATTGATTTTGAATACATTAACTTCAAAACTAAACAATTTTAACAAGTGTTATCTCACTAAATGTGTTTTAAAATTTCCACTATGCAATAAAAAGTTAAAGAAAAACCGAGGAAGTATATTTTATATTGATGGTCACTTTAATAACACTAAAACTAGAACGTTTTATTTTCGGGTCTCTTTATATTCTTCAAAATTCTATATATCTCTCTCTCTTTCCAAAGGTAAGTTCTCGTGTGTCAACAAGATATCCATATCTTGAATTTATTTATACAAACAAAATAACTCTCAGAGTCGGGAATGAAGAGATCTATTCTTATCTCTTTCTAATCAACATTAGCTTATACAAAATAAAATTTAACATTTTATATTTCTTCTTGCTTTTATTGATGGTTTAAAATATGTGAAATAGATAAACCAATATGAATTCATGATGAATGTTCATACACGTCTGAAGAAATTAATGGATGCATATTGTAAAAAGGAAAATGAAGATTATGACATGGTTTACTTCCTCTATGAAAATAAGCGACTTAGCCATTCGAAAACTCCTAATTCGTTTATTTCACTCGCTTTTGTATTTAATAATTTTCCTTAAATCTATTATATCTAGAATTAATATTTTTTAATTTACATTTCTAGCTACTGAAGGAAGATGGTGATGAGATTTATGTGGTCTTCGAATAGTTTGCTGGTGGTTGGTATGCTTTTTGATTGTCCGATTGAAGTGTTATCGTTTCGGTTTTTTGAAATTTAAGTGGAATGTTGTCTGAATATTATTTCCCATTTTTTATTTACCATTAGCTTTTTTTGTTTTATTTTTGTACTGACTATTTAGAATTCATAAAGTAACCATAACTCATTCTTAAAGTAACCATTACTCAGTCGTAAAGTAAACATAACTCAGTCGTAAAGTAAGAAAACATAACTCAGACATCCACAAAAAAACCTAATCCTTTAATAAGATAACTCAGCCGTAACGTTCGTTTATTACTGTCTAAGACACTTAGAATAACTCAGTCGAATGATAAAAAATGACTTAGCCGTTAAATATTTTAGTCGTGTAAAACACGACTAAGCTCTAATATCGAGAACTTTTTATATTCGAGGCTAATGATGTCTTACTATGCAACTTTGATGTGATATTATAGTAGCGAGGTCAAACCCTAGATGATGTGATATTACGAGGCATGTAACATAAAATTGTTACTCTTTAATGTATATTCAAAATATTTGACTTCGAGATGCGATGATGCTTTTTTCTCTACCGCGGCTATGATGTCTTATTTTGCAACTGCGATATGATATTATGAGGCATGTAATTATGTCTTATTACATTACATAAATCAACATTTATGTATCTGTACAGTAGTCTTTATGGTAGCCTTTAACTCAACCTTTATATATATGTAATCTAGCCTTATAAAAGAACCCAACCCTATCGATTATTTTAAGTTCCATAACTCAGCTGCAAAGAGAAATTTAAATCGCGATGTTTCATGTTCCCATGTATTAGGGGTGTAATACGTAGAGGTGGGAATACGAAAAATCATGACTCTCTGATCAATATTAAAAATATTTGAATTTGATGCGAGGATTTTCTCTCTCTCTCTCTCTCTCTCTCTCTCTCTCTATTTCTCACTTTCTTTGCTCACAAATTCACATTCTCTCTTCCTCATTCCCTCTTTCGCAATCGATTTACCTCAAACAGTACTCATGCAATCTCTCTCCGTCGATTTTGGTTTTTCTCACAAATAGTATGCATGGAAGAGATATACATTTGAGCAAAAGTATTTTGAGCACCAAAGTTATGCTTCCCTCCTGCTTATCATATGCAACCTTCCATTGTTGTTGTATATTCATATCTTGATTAACTCTGTTATATCAAAAAAGTGACTCAGTTGTAAAAGGTGATGAGATTGAATATGAAGATTACTCAAATACTGCTTTATTGAAGTAGAACAAGGGATTGTGACTTAAGACTATAAACCTTACATGTTCACTTCAGGTCAACATGTAAGTGTCACTTCAGTTGGTTGTTTAGAAACTTACATGTTGACCTGATGTGAACATGTATGGTTTATAGTTTTAAGTCACCATCCCTTATTCTGCTTCAATAAAGTAGTATCTGAGTAATCTTCAGACTCAACCTCATTATCTTACTGCTAATTTAAGTACAAAATGTAATTTAGTTATGTACATCTGGATCAACTAAATATATCCTCATATTTACTTTTAACAGTAGTCACATATTGTAATAATAACATAACATTTATGTAATCATAATAATAGTTGTTACTACTCACTCGTAACACAAACCTTAAAGTTCGTAACTCTGCCATATTGAAATAGAACTCAGCCGTAAATTATAACCATGAAGATAACTCTGTTGTAAAGTAAACATAACTCAGTTGTATAGTAAAAATAACTTAGTCGTAAAGTAAACAATAAAAACACAGCCTTTAGTAAACAACAATCAACTTGATGTAACTCTGTCATAACGTTCATTTTAAATTTTATAATTCAAGCATACATTAAAAATAACTTAGCCGTATCGTTTATTACTTTCTAAGACAATGATAATAACTCATCTCAATGGTAAACAATGACTTAGTGGTTACATATATTAGCCATGTAAACATAGCTCAGTCTTATAATATTGAGAAATTTTTATAAGCGAGGCAAATGATGTCTTACTATGTAGTTATGATGTGATATTATGTTACCGAGGTCAAACCCTACGCAACTATTATGTTATATTACGTAGTTATGAGGCGACAATTTCTATTATGTCATATTATGCAGCTATGACGCGATGATTTTCTCTCTCTCTATGCATCTATATTGTGATATGACGAGGCGTGTAATGATGTCTTATTACGTTACCCATAGTATGAATAACTTAACATGTACTTATTTATAAAGTAGTATTTAATTTAGCCTTTAACTCAGCCTTCATGTATTTGTATCCCAGCCGGAAAATGAAAAAAACTTAAGCCTAACGATTATTTTAAGTTCCATAACTCAGCTATTAAGAGAAATATAAATTGTGACGTTATATGTTTCCATATATTAGGCGTGCTACGATTTTTCATATTAGGCGTGTAATACGAAGAGGTGGATATACGAAAAATCATGAATCTTCTATTTATATTAAAAATATTGACTTTGACGCGAGGATCCTCTCTAAATTTCTCTCTTTATTTGCCCAAAAGTTTACAATCTCTCTCTTAATCTATCTCAGGGTTTTCTCTCTTCTCGTCCCCTTTCTCTCTTATGCTTTCAATTTTCCTCACTTATCAGTACGCATGCAATCTCTCGCTTTTGATTTGGACTTTTCTCACAAATAGTATGCATACAATCCGCTTCACTCCTGCTTATTCTATACAACCACCAAAGGGGAATCAAATCTCAAACTGTTGATTGTAATATTGCCTGCTCATCCTTTGCAACCATCAAATGGTAAATTCAGTTGAAGGTAAATTAAAGTGGTAATTTTAGTTCTATGCTCTGTTATATTGGCTGCAATTCATTTTAATTATTTTTCGTTATTTTCCCCAACCACTTCAATGGGATAGGGGAAAGACTCACTATGTTTTCTCTTAAAGATGCATTGGTTTACACCCCACATAATGGATATGTCTGTTGCAGCACAGAAATTCTCAGCCACATTATTGGGATAGTGGAAAGACTCTTTACTATTAGTGACTCTTCCTCAAATAGTGACTCTTTGAAATCTTGACTCTTCTTCAAATAGTGACTCTTTGAAAGAACGTGACATTCTCTCTCATTCCCCGTCTCTCTATTTATTTCTATGTTTCTCTCTCAGTGGTACAACCTCTCTATTAATATGCCTTAGTGTTTTCACTCTTCCCATTTTTCTATTTCCCACAACGAGTTTGCTCACATACAGTACACATGCAACCTCTCTCTTCTGGTTTTTCTCACGATAAACTCTAATTTTTTTTTCAGAGTTTACAATTGTTAAGTTTTTTTTGTGTTTTTTTTGCAGATGGCGCTTCGAAGGATTAAGTTGGAGTTGAAGAGTTTCATCTCTTGTAGGTCAAGTTGAAGACAACATGTACCACTGGGAAGGTTTCATAATGGGAGCAGAGAATACTCCACATGAAGGCGGACAATTCTGCATTACCATCCGCTTGCCTCCTAATTACCCTTTGCAGCCATCAAAGGTTCGTTTTTATTTTCCTTAAATTAAGTATCTGCTTTCTTGCATATGTGAATGATTGCTTGTTATGTGTAGGTTGTTCTCAAGATGAAGGTGTATCATCCAAACATCAACAACAATGGAGTCGTTGACATGTATCTCTTGAGAGGCAGTTGGTGTCCTGCGTTGACCATGTCCCATGTATGAAAAATTCTTTTTAATGTCCATATAAGCATAATTAGTCAATGTTTGTTTCACTAATTGATCAATGTTTATAGACTGATTAGGTTCTATGCTCTATTGTTGCGTTGTTGGCTGATCCCAATCTTGAAGATCCTCTGGTGGTAGAGATTGGTGAGCTGTACAGGAGGGATAGGTATCAGTACGAGGAAAATGTAAGAAGTTGGACCGTGAAGTATGCTATGGGATGACGAAGACAATAACTATTTCCATCCCTATAATTATTAATTTCAACATAAAGTTTTTGTTTTATTTTTATTTTCTTTTTATACAAGCAGCTCTTTTCCAAATTACCATAATCACTCAAGAAACAGATAACCACGAAAATAAATCAGTCGTATAGTAAACATATCCCAGTGATAAAGTGAAAAACATAACTCAGACATTAACAAAGTATAACCTAGCTGTTTAGTAAGATACTCACCCGTAACGTTCATTTTAAATATTATAACTCAGACATACATGTAAGAATAGCTTAGCCGTATCATTTATTTAAATTTTTTATATAAAATATACTAAAGTTAAACTGAAATTCCTTATTATCGAAAGGATTATATTTATCAATTTTTAAAATAAATTAAACTGAAATTTCTTATGTTCTTTTTAGTACTCAGGCATTTTATATTAAATGTTATTTTTAAAAACTGAAATTAATTTTATAAAAGGATTTATTAAGATTTTTCAAACATATTAAGAAAATACATTAACTATTGATTTTAAATACCTTAACTTTGAAAACAATCAGTTTTAACGAGTGTTTCCTCATTAAATGTGTTGAAATTTGCATTGTGCAATCAAAATTAAATTAAAGAAAAACCAAAGGAGTATGCTTTATATTGACTCTCACTATAAAAACACCAAAACTAGTACATTTTATATTCACGTCTCTTTATTTTCCTTTTTTATCAGTAGCTTTTTATTGTATTTTTGTACAGACTATTTAGAATTCATAACTCAATCCTAAAGTAACCATAACTCAGTCTAAGAGTAAAAAATATAACTCAGACATACACAAAGGAAACTCGAGCCTTTAGTAAGATAACTCGGCCGTAACGTTCGTTTTAATTTTATAACTCAGACATACATTAAAAATATCTTATCCATATCGTTTATTATGGTCTAAGACATTCATAATAACCTAGCCGAATGATAAAGAATAACTCACCATTTCATATTTTAGTCGTGTATTATATGGTTGAGCGCTAATATTGAGAAATTTTATATTCAAATCATAACTCAGTCGTCTAAAAAAAAATTCAAATCCATAAATCAGTTTTACATCAGACAAGTTTTCACATCATGTCCACTCTTGTTACTTTACCGAGGTAAACAAAAAATAGAAGAGGCGGGAACATGAAAAATCGTGACTCTTCGATTAATATTAATAATATTTGACTTTAAAGCAACGGTTCTCACACTCTTTCAATTTATTACTCTATTTTCTCTCTTAATTTGTTCACAAATTCACAATTCGATTCTCCTCACAAATAGTACGCATGTAATCCCTCTCTTTCGATTTCGATTTTTCTCACAAACAGTACGCATTCAATCCGCTTCCCTCCTGCGTACCCTATGCAACCACCAGAGGGGCAAAAATTTTCCAACTGATGACTGTAATATTGCCTGCTTATCCTATGCAACCACCAACAGTTCTTCTTGCGTTCTACATACGAGAGACAACTTGTATTCTTGTCTTGTGCCATAATAGGCATTCTCAGCAATCTAAATGCAAATTCGTTATTGATGGTAAATTAAAGTGGTAATTTTAGTTCTATGTTTTGTTATATTGGCTGAAATTTATTTTAATTCCTTCTTCTTGTAATTTATCAAGCCATGACAATGGGATAGTGGAAAGACTCTTTAACGTTTCCTCTTGAAAATGCTATGAGAAAAATGATTCCTTTGATTACTGACCTCCCGACAATATTTTTTTGTGCGGATGTGACTTACCCGCAACCTGGAAAAGTCTTGAGTCCTTTCATTGTTGTTGTATATGCACAGTGGGATAATGAGATTGAGTAAGAAGATTACTCAAATAATGCTATATTGAATCAGAACAAGATTGTGACAATATATTTCTACCTAATACATGCTACCACAGGACAAACTGTTTGTGTTTAAACAACTTGATTGTTTAGAATATTGACAAGTTGACCTGTCGTAAGCATGTAAGGTTTAAAGTCTAATGTCATAATCTTGTTCTGATGCCATAAAGCAGCATCTTATTAATCTTTAAATTTAATCTCATTATCTTACTCCTAATAACTCAGCCTTCCATTACTGTTGTATATGCGTATCTTGATTGACTATGTTATTCCGATCCCTGTCATCACAAAATTTGAATCCAAATTTTTTTAATTTTAGATTTAAAACCTAGTTATTGACCTGTAAGTTGTGACTTTAAAATTTAAACTTAGAAGTTCGTGTCAAGTTAACTTGTAAGTTGGTTAGAACACTTACAAGTTGACCTGACTTGAACATGTAAGATTTAAAGTCGAATGTCACAATCTTTTTATGATTCAATAAAGCAGTATCTAAGTAATCTTCATATTCAATCTCATCAATTTTTCTAACTGAGTCACTATTTTTTTTTTACTTCTTACAATATTCATCTGTGGTAATAATAACTCAGTCTCTATGTAATTTATAACCATAATTGTTAGTAATCACTCGTAACACAGAAATTAAAATCTATAACTTAGCCATAATCAAACATAACTCAGCCGTAATCAAACATAACTTAGTCATAAATTCTTACCACGAAGTAAACTCAGCCATAAAGTAAACATGATTCAATCGTAAACATAACATGGTCGAAAAGTAAAAAACATAACTCAGATATACACAAAAGAAAACCAAACGTTTAGTAAGATAACTCAGCCGTAGCGTTCATTAAAAATAACTTAGCCGTATCAAATAATAACCAAGCCAAATGATAAACAATAACTCAGCAGTTTCATATATTAGCCATGTATAATACGACTGAACACTAATATCGAGAAACTTTAATAATCAATGCAAATGTTTTATTTTAACGCATCTATGTGATATTACTCGGTTTTAATGCATAATAGTGGGCATCTATGTCTCATATTCTGCATTATTCCGAGTGTTTTGGAGCAAAAAGATGCATTTCAGATCATTTCAGAGCAAATAAGAAGAATTCCCGAATTTCAGAATGAAGTGATCGATCGAGCACTATGAGATCGATTGAGCATATCTTTTTATGAAGTGCGCGATCGGGCAACATTGGAGCCCAATCGGGCATTTGCGCGTGAAAAAATTCGGAACAAGTGATCGGTTGAGCATGTGAGAGATTGATCGTGCAGAAAACTAAAGTGCTCGATCGAGCTCTCTAGGAGCCCGAACGAGCATTCTACCCGAGAAGAACAACAAAATTTGTAAATTTTCATTCAAGTGTTCAATCTTATCCAACTTTCAGATTTTTGATTATTTTACTTTTTGAAACTATAAAATCCTTTGTCTTAGGTTTATTTTAGTTACACTTACATACTTTTGCAAACTTGAAGAGCTTTTACTGGGAGAAGAATTCCTTAACCTTGTATTTGGAGAAGAGATTCTGAACCCTTTTATATATCTATTCTATTTTATCATGTGTTCTTCTTTGATATTATTTTGTTCATACTTTGCAATGTTTGATTAGTTCACTAGTTAGGTTTTAGGGTTTCCTAGGAAAACCAAGTTTGAATGGTAGAGTTATTCATATAGGATTAAATTTGTTAGGATCTTAGTGTAGATTTTTTTTCTTAATGCATGAATTAGCTTGATCACCTAGTTCTTGATAATAGGTTGATAAATACAAAGAGATTTGATTTAGAACCCTGACCTAATCTATATGATTAAGTGTTTCTGCTTGCGAGAGTATTGTCTTAAATTCTTATGAACAATTGAATCTAGAAATTAATGCATGATCAAATTAGTTAGATACGGCGAGAGTTTGTTTCTGATACTTTGAGCATAGGGTTTAATACTCCGAGAGGAGATTATTCTATTTGTGTCTTTCATTTTGACAACTTTTTTCAATAAAATCATGCATGTTAAATTTGGCTTTTAAACTTGATTATCTATGGTTACCCCTAATGCATGACGTTTTTATATTATCGGTTACAACCGATTTTACTTACCATTTTGATCTACAAACAACTCAATTATTCTACCTTAGCTTGATTTGAAATTAAACTGAATCGTGTGCTTTCTGGTCTCTGTGGATTTGACCCTTTAATGTACTACATTGATTTGTTCTATGCAGTTTTAGTTTTAGGATTAAATTCTTAGCCAATCAGAATTTTGGCACCATTGCCGGGGACCAATAGTGCCTTTCAAGTTCTTATTACGAGTCTAGTCTAAGGTTTTTATTTTTAAAGTACTCATCTCGTTCTTTCTTCTTGTTTTTACAGGTTTATGATCAGAAGATCTGACAAATCTCTGAATTGCTAAGCCTCAGTAAACCAGAACTCGCAAAGATCGAACGCTCAAATCGAAAAGCAAAGAAAGATGCAAGCTCATCCAATACAATTGTTGAACACGTTAATCTGAAAAATTCGGTCACACTGAAGGTCAAAACGATCCACTTCCTCTTGGACTCAATCAACTGATCATCCATAAAGAGAGAGGTGGTGGTCCTAACGGCGATCAAGTGCCACAAGGCCAACAAAGAGCCGATGGTAACCAAATTCCACCGGAAAATCACATTCCTCAGAACATCAATGCAAGGAACTTCACCTTGTATGGAGATCCATAAAGAGTTGCTAATCAGTGCAATGCTCAGAACCACCCTCTAGTTGGTTCGTACAACAATCCTCAAGCATTTTATGCAAACAAGAACCCCATTCAACCTCAACAACCTCGGCGAAGGGAATACCAATTTCCCATCCTGCTCGTTCAGATGATCCGTGAAAACCAATTCAGTGGTTTACCAAATAAGCATCCATTGGATATATTGACACTTTTTAGGACATCTGCAGTACTACCAAACTCAATGGAGTATCACGCGATTTCATGCATTGCATCTTGTTCCGTCACTCTCTAGCTGAAAGAGCACTACTGGTTGAAATATCTACGTATTGGGTCTATTGTAACTTCGGATGATTGCAAAGCCAAGTTTCTCAATCACTTCTTCACTACCACTAGGACTAACACTTTAAGGCACAAGATCTCTGCTTTTGCACAAAGTCTTGTGGAACCCATCTATGAATCTTGGGAGCGATTCAAAGAACTTCTTCATGATTGCCCACACCACGGTTTCTTAGATGTAAGTCTCCTCAACACCTTTCGTAGAGGAATTGGTAAGAAATACCGGCTCTCTTTAGATACAACAAGCGATGGGGACTTTATGAAAAAAACCTATTCCAGATGTCTATCGTCTGATAGAGAACCTAGCAGTCAGTAATAGCAATCATTGCCTATAGTTTGATCGTCGAACCAAAGCATCTACATTCTCTACTAACTCTGAACTTTCAGAGAATTCTTATAGATGAAAGGATTGCTGACTCAACTACTTAAGAGTCAAACCCAGAACAGGTCAACGTTGTTGATGATTCTGTAGTTGCTTGTTTTGTATTCCAAGAGTAAGAAACTGGTCCTATTGAAGAGGAAGTGAGCTATATCAATAGTCAAGGTCAAAGGGTATACAACCAGGGATACAATTCAGATTTTAACAAGACTCACCTGAATCTCTCTTGGAGGGAAAACAATGTGGAAAAACCACAAGATCAGGTTTACCAACTTAACATAAACCTTTTGTGCCACCATTTTTTCAGAACCAATGAGGTGGTGGTTTCAAACGAATCAGAACATGAACTATACGCAGAACTCTAATTCAGGCAGTCTTCAACAAACCTCTCAGCATGTATTTCATCAAGCACCTCAAGCTCAAGCCCCTCATAGAAATTAGATTGAAATGATGTTCAAACAGCTTTTGGAAGGACAACAACAGTCCCAAAGAGAGGTTGAGGATCTAATTTAGAAGTTTGACGCATTATCTACACATGTAAAGCTCTTTGATACTAAAGTTGCTCAAATAGCTAAAGTGGTTTAGAGACCGGTTCGGTTTCTTTCTGAGAAATCTGATTCAAACCCAAAGAAACAGAGTATGTGAATGCTATAATGTTGTGAAGTGGTAAAACTCTACCTAATATCACTGGAAAAGATCAGTTACTAGGAAGGTTTGGTTGAAGATTTGGATGAAATTTAGCATGATTCAGATTTTGAGAAGTTGGAAAAGTTGCAGAAGAAACAACACGATCAAGCACTCCTTGCCCGATCGAGCAATATGTTTTCAGAGGCACAAATCGATCGGGCACTCATTGCCCGATCGTGCATTCAAGTGAAAAAATTCTAGGGGGAATTGATCGATCAGGCACACCAGATGCTCGATCGATCCCTTTAGGCGGGGGAAGTTCATATCAAAGTACCCGACCGGGCACTACTTGCCCGATCGAGCAACAATACGAAAATTATAAGAGATCGATCGATCCCTCCTCTGAAACAGACATTCTTCCTTCTAGAGTCTACTAACCTATGGTGCCTTATCTAGTGAAACCTAAAATTTCTAGAAAAGACCTAGAGGATGCTAAATGTAAGGATATGATCAAGGAATTAAGTGTGAGACTTCCATTCTCTGATGCTTGTCAGATGATTCCTTCTCAGAAGAAGTATGTTAAAAGCATGGTTACAAGCAAGCTTTCATTAGAAGAAGGTGCAATGATGATTACAGAGGAATGGAGTTATATTCTCCAAAATTGAATGCCTAAGATGCTTTGAGATCCAAGTAGTTTTGTTCTATCAGTTGAGATTGGAGACATAATCTTTGCTAGATCTCTCTGTGATTTGGGTTCTAGTGTGAATCTCATGCCTTTTTTATGTGGCTGAGATATTGGGGATGACTGATATCAAGGGTACAAAGATTTCATTGGTTCTTAGTGATCGTTCTGTGAAATACCATGTTGGAGTTCTAGAGAACCTACCTGTCAAGATTGGAACAGCTTTTGTACCAACTGATTTTGTGATTCTGGAGCTTGGAGAAGAACCTAAGCATCCTTTAATTCTGGGAAGACCCTTTATGGCTACAGCTGGAGGAATCATAGATGTGAACAAAGGCAAGACTGATCTTCACTTTGGAGATATGGTAATGAAGTTTAACTTGCAAGAGGTTTTGAAGAAACTATCTCTAGATGCCAAGTCCTTTTGGGTTGATACCGTTGTTGAAGATGTAGAGGGAGTTGCTGATGAATTCTTATTTGATGAACCCTTAGAGATTTCTTTGACTAACGCTACTGATGCACATTTATCCTTTAGTGATGATGTTTCTGGTTTTACCAAGATGCTTGATGCTAGTAGGCGATTTGAGGAAATGACTGATTATGTGGCATTAGTGGAGGCAGTTCCCAAGCTTTCACCTAAACCGTACCACGCACCTCTTGATGATCCATGGAGCGAACTGAAAGCTCCAAAGTTGGAACTTAAAACCCTCCCAGCAGGGCTCAGGTACGCGTTTCTTGGTCTTAATTCTACATACCATGTAATTGTGAATGATGATTTATACAATGTAGAGATTGCCTTGCTTCTATGTCAATTAAGAAAGTATCGTAGAGCTCTAGTTTACACCTTATCTGTTATCACAAGAATTTCACCATATTTGTGCATACATAGGATACATTTAGAAGATGAATCTAAGACTTCTATAGAACATCAAAGATGTTTAAATCCTAATCTGAAAGATGTTGTTAAGAAAGAGATAATGAAATTTCTAGGTGAAAGATTCATTTACCCTATTCTAATAGTACTTGGGCTAGTCATGTGCATGTTTTTGCTAAGAAGGGGGTATAACGGTTGTTAAGAATGATAAGGATGAATTGATTCCCACTAAAACTGTTACAGGTCATAAAATGTGCATTGAGTATAAGAAATTGAATGCTGCTACTCGCAAAGATCATTTTCCTTTATCTTTTATTGACCAAATGCTTGAGAGATTGGCTAATCACCCTTAATACTGTTTCTTAGATGGTTATTCAGGTTTGTTTTAGATTCCTATTCACCTAGATGACCAAGAGAAGACGGCATTCACATGTCCATTTGGCATCTATGCATATCGCATAATACCTTTTGGATTGTGCGATGCCCCAACAACTTTCTAGAGATGCATGATGTCTATTTTCCCTGATCTAATTGAAGAAAACATGGAATTATTCATGGACGATTTCTCTGTCTATGGATCTTCCTTTAATGTCTGTCATGATAATTTGTGCATGGTCCTTCGGAGATGTGAAAAGAAACACTTGGTACTCAAATGGGAGAAGTGTCATTTCATGGTGACCAATGGGATTGTGTTAGGACAATAGATTTATGAGAAAAGTATTGAGGTAGATAGAGCTACGATTGAGGTTATGACTAACTTGCAGGCACCCAAGTCTGTAAAAGACGTTTGCAAGTTTTAGGACATGCAGGTTTCAACAGGAGGTTCATTCATGACTTCTCAAAGATTGATAGGCCTCTCACCAAGCTGTTGTGCAAGGAAGTTAAATTTGAATGGGATGATGAATGCCAAAGCTTTTTTCTCACGATTAAGGGAGCTCTTGTGAGTGCTCCAATAGTTCACCCACCAGACTGATAGGCTTAGAATTTAATCCTAAACTAATGCTGCAGAGAACAGATCAATGTAG
>OVBE01004569.1:0-23650 GCA_900406425.1 Iberis pinnata | reverse complement strand
ATGAATTACGTTCGCACCCACGCATTCTATCAGTGATACTATGTTATTTGTCATATGCAAATCCGTATATACATGTGGTATCAACGATACTATTCATTAGTCAAATCCATATATACATGTTGTATCAGCGATACTATGTCACTATGTATATACTATGTCCATAAGCAATAATATATCATTCATCATATAGATGCATGTATTTGTTATGGTGCACAAATGTAAGTAAAAAATGACACCATCAATGTATGCAAACACGCATGTACTTTAAGGATGATATGTCATTGGTCACGTGGAAGCCCGTTGTTGTTATGGTACACATAACGTATGTCAAAATTTGTTCTCATCTGTACGCCTACATGTAAAATGTACGTGAACAACTACTCGTAGATGTACGGTGCTACACATCAGTGCTGGTCCACTTACACAAATCGATTCTCTGTATAATTTCATCATATCTTATCAATATGTTATACCTCTTCAAATATACTATATCATCCACGCATCAGTTCTGGTACGCTTAGCTGTCAATTGTAAGTACAAAACTACACCATATGCCATACTTTATGTCACATCCCCATTACGCCATATCCTCCACGTGTATATATAGGGCCTAAGTAGTTTCATGGTGTACGCCAGCTAGCATAAGTACAATCATTACTCCTATACTCACTCATGTTTATCTCACTCACGCTTATCTGTTTTCTTATGGGTTTCTTAAGTATATATCTTTTTTGAAATATTTTCATATTCTAGTCTCTGTATCGTTAAGGAGGATTTCCTTCAACGTTTGACCCTTTCCACTTCTCTCCTTGGTAACCGCACTAGTCTGCGTACGGCACCACCTGACACACTTTATATCACATCATATATAGGCGTCCATACGCCTAATAACTACACTATGCAGTGTTTGAGGTCATACTACGAAATCATTTTGTCCCTGAATTGTGCAATAATTACATGTGTCCCAAAATATCTCTTTCCATTATAGGTTAACAAATTATCTATTCCACAGTTTTTATTGTGAACAGTATAATCCGTTATCACATGTACGTTGTACCAACTATATTTTCAATATATCCATATGGATTATGTAAAATTTTGGGTTCGCGTCCATATAGCTATCGTGTAGATTAACCTGTACAATAATTACTCACCATAAATATGTAAGTCAAACCACTCATGGTAAACGTACACGCCCACCAACAGTCGCGGCGTCTATCTTCACGCGTTCCATATTTGACCTTCATAGTTTGCCATAAATACACACACTTTTTCTACAATTCTCATCGTGTTTACAAAGTACCGACTCTAACTTTGCACCTACCCTTTGTCTTTTTGTCTACATGTTCTGTTTCTTCTTCCTATATTACCAAGACTTCCTATGCTTATCTATTTATCCGTGTATTTTTACTTCTCATATATACTTATATGTCAGTTAATTTTAAAATTTTTCAGACATGTAAAGATGGACAGTAACAAAGGGAAGCGAAAGGCCACCAAAGATCCCGTGGACGGTGTCGCCAAACATCCCAAACTGGATGATCAATCCGAAGAATATAGTGTGGACGATCCTATCGAAGACGCTGGTGACCATTTCTACGACCAATTCGAAGAATCTGATGCTGAACGCTCACAGTGACGATGACAGTGACGAGCCGTTCTAACCATGGAGGAATGCACTCAGATGGTCTGACTCGATATTGGACAATTTGAAAGACAAAGACAACATGCAAACCACTGGCCGTATTGGGATATTTAGTTGTTGATCCATTTTCTTATGTAGTTCCCGTATTTAATCTTTTCGGTTGTGTCAAAACTTGCCCTTTTTTACAAAAAACTCTTCCCTTTTTTGAACATGAAAATTTATCCTTCGTTCGGTTACATCAACGGTCCTTTTGATTCTTTTTCCCCAACTTCATAACAATCCAACTGTACGCATATGCACCGCTGAAAATCCAAGTCCAACTACCCATTTATTTTTTTAGCACCATCCAAATGTACGATAGTTTTTATAAGAATTTGTATACGATCTCGGTTAATATACAAACCCACATAATATACAATATCCACTCGGTACGTACATGTGTACCTATAACCAGGTGTACATCGTTCCAATAATGTAACATGCACATAAACGCGTAATGTAGTATATGTCCACGTCCAGGCCATGTTCATGTACACCATCCACGCTATGTACGTTCACCACCTACTGGTACACGCGTACATAACCGCACATGTTTTAGCTTTACATGTCTAGCCCAAATTGCCCGTGGACCATAACATGTACAACTGTTCATAAGTACTGTTTGTATGCGTGTGCGCTTAACATCCGTGGACAGACTGTCCAAACAAGTAAATTGGCACATTGTACACATGTACAAATAGTACATTGCGTGCGACTCCAGTGTACATAAAACCAGCCTAGTCCGATGTAACATGTACATTACCCCTTTGTGTTTGGTTTATCCAATCCACAAAAAAAGATATTTACACTCAACCATCACTTCTTCTTATTTAAGCCTTTTAAACCTCAACTCACACATTTTCCTAGGAACACTATTAGTTTAGGGTCATGTCTAACTCCTCTAACTCGAGTTGTGTCTCTCGTGGTTATAACAACTTAATAAATATGGGAATTCCTATTGTCTGCTCTTGCGGGTTAAAGATCATATGCAAAACATCTAGGCCATCCTCCAACCCTGGTAGACGTTTTATAGTTGTATTACGGCAGAGGTATCCCCACATTTCCATATGCTATTTAATCCATTACAATATTTGTATATTTAAGCATTAAGATTTTTATAAGTCGTTATAGTCAAGGGCAGATCACACTTGGAAATGTGGGATGAAGCTGTTGATGAGGTACTCCTACTCTTGCGTATTGGTAAAAACGACGCCATCCAATCTACACTCTTACTTGAACAGCATAACAAGATCAATACTCGACTTACAGCATCGAAATTCAAACTTGATTTTCTCGAGTCTAAGGTCGCTGCCACCAACCACACCAATCAGTTTACTAGATTTCATTTTGATTTATGAGTTATAGTTTGCGTTTTATATGTTGTCAGTGTCAAAAAAACCAAGAAATTAAATAATATTTTATATAATAATTCATACAAAACATATGGCCCCGCGCGCGCATAATTACTTCTTAGCGCCCGAGATGGCAACATTAAATGAAGAATTCTCACTTATTATAATTATTTGCACACCTGACAACGTTTAGTCTACACATCTCATCGCCCTTTATCAGTCCATAGATATTTCAATTTTTGTACAACCCGCGAAAATCTTCACAATTCTATTCACTTTGCTTACAACACATCCTAATGCACGTTGAATCCATATGTACGATAACAGACACATGAACTTCTCTGTACACCAATTCACCCTAGTGGCGCCAAAAAACTCCCGCCATACAATACTTGCTACCATGCTTATTAATGTTCAACTTGTTCTAACCACTGTCAAAATTCGTTCCAACTATTTGGCATGGTTTTCCAACGGGGATATGATGCACCTTCCTCACTGCCTAAAGAGTTAGTCACCAAGATCATACAGCTATGTGAAGAAGATGGGCGTGCATCGTTGAAGGTCTTGTACGATCCAACCAGTCTNTCCTCACTGCCTAAAGAGTTAGTCACCAAGATCATACAGCTATGTGAAGAAGATGGGCATGCATCGTTGAAGGGTCTTGTACGATCCAACCAGTCCAGTAGACATTGGGTGTACGACGTCTCAATTCTGCCACTGTTACTTTTAGATAAGAGCGAGGACTTCCCATATTCAGTGCTCCCATGTTCACCGTTGAACCACATATACACTCAATGCTTGTACTTGAAGAACCTGTACGCACTGTACCTCTACTCAATAGACCTTGCTTTTAAACAAGAGGAATGTATAGGTGTTAAATACTTTATCAATACAATCAAAGATGTCCACCCTCTAATGCAAATACTACTTGCCGTTCTTTACTGCTCTAGTGGCATGGATCCAGGAGATATACTGGATGAAATACTCGCAAGGTATATTCACAAAGGCCTAGTTGCAATATGTGAGACTATCATCGATCACATAACTGCCGATTAACCGTTGAACAAATGTACGTTCCATTTCACATGGTGGCAACACTATGTTCCAGACTATCATTGTCGTGAGACCTTCGGCCCTCTGACTTACTCAAATTGGCAGACAAAGACGTGTGTTCAATGTTTTATCCCATTTTTTTTCAATGTTGTTTGCAATTACTCATGAAACTACTTGTCTATTATATCTTAATCATTTTGTTTATAGAATAGACATGCCAAATTAACTATTCCAAAGATTGACCATACCAAATACGTTATCATCCCACTACACTTTTACCACCCAAAAAACAAGACCAAAACACTCGTCCATCCAGTACCTAAATACGTACGGCGAATTTTATCGTCCACAATATATACTTATGGTGGATATGCGTACAATCATCAAAAAAAAAAAATTTTCAACCAGTACTTTAACCAATCAGATTTTTACAGCTTGCTCTATTGTGCGCTCGTATCTTGCACATTGAACACTTATTCGCCTGGTATTAGTAAACCTGTATGCATTCAGTTTATCCAAACAAGAAACACATACCAAACTTTCTCTGGTGAACGGTAAGCGAATCTCCCGTGGCTGTCATGGAGGTCTTCTTGCTCGAGGAGGCTTAAGGTCGCGGCTCCTTATCACATCGAGTATGTCCACCTCCTCTGGCTATACTTATGGACTTATTACACCCGTGTAGGTTTCACACCAAGCTTTATTTTTCTAGCAATACGCCACTAGTTGATCATATGGCATGTCAACACGGTTGGCTGCAAACATCGCATGTCAACATGGCACCTTCATCCGGTCATACACCTTGCATGTACATCTTCATACAACCAGGTGTATAGTCTGACTATCCCAAAACATCCCACTGAATTGGAAATTCCACGTGTCTATATGTTCCACTTTGCAACCCATTGTTTCACTTTTCGCCTTCATCATATGTTTCTCCACTTCTGGTGTTAGACTGCTACCCCAATTTTGTGATTTCTTCCTCCATATGCAATACTACCTCGTCATCATCTCTGTTATAAACTTCAGTAGTTTAGTGATGGGAGATGCACGCCCTTTCCTCAATACATTGTTCAGTGCCGCATATAAATTACTGGTCATCAGATTATATTGTTCACCTTTCGAATGCGCCCTCGTCCAATGTGAAAAGCCTATTTGTTCCAAATATTTTGCACACTCCCCATTAGGCAGACATATTTGGTAATATATGAACTTGAATAATCCAATCTTCCAAGCACATTCCGCTTGGAAAACCATTATAACTAAACCTTTACTGTAGAATTTAGATGTCACATTCCTTTCCAAAGGTACCATACACGCCCCGTGGTGTAAAGGTGGAAAGACGTGTGCCTTTGCTTTGTATATTAGATTGAGCTATGTTAGAAATGATTGTCAAGCTTGGACTATATGTAACAATCCTTTCAATCATCTAAAAAACCACATCCACGGGTCATCATTCTCACTGTCCACCACAACGAATGCTAGTGGAAAAACCTGGAAATTTGCATCCTGTCCACACGCCGTAAGGAGGACGCCTTTGTACCTCCCTCCTAACTGTGTTCCATCCACAACTATAACTATCCTCAGTCTCTTAAATCAAACAGTCAATGCACCGAATGATAGGAAGCAATATTTAAACCGTTCCTCCCAATCCCAGCTTCTCTAAGTTTTAATGTCACTTTTGGTCCAAGGATTAGCCAACGTCAACAAGTACATATACTTTTCCAGTCTCACAAATTCTTCTTCATAAAACCCATCCACCATCCGGAAGCTACCTCTCGTGCTCTCCAGTACTTTATATACAATGCAAATACTCTTAGTTCTTCCGATACAAGTTGTTTCACTTCGAAGACCAAGTCCCGTTCACTACATTCCAAAACTTGTTCCTGTATATAGTTGCTAATACCTTTGCAGTCGCATGTTTCTTTTAACCATCCCTACTTCCAAAATTGCATGTATGTACGAGGTATGCTTTCCTAATCTTATACTCCCCACTCTAATATATCTCATGATCCACAACTCTCCAATCACACTTCTCACAAACGCAAGTTACAACAAAATAATTCTTCTTCATTGTTGTTTGTTTAAACCGGAACAAACCTTTTATAGCTATGATAGCCAATGATATTTGACAATCTCTTTTGCAACTAAATTGCGTATCAACCTCTATATTCTCGCCATTTGAATCTACGTCTAAATCCAGGTCGGGCATAATGCTGGTATCAACTATAGTGTCGTCAAACATCGGGGGAATGTCCTCATCATCATCATCAAATGCACTTGCAGCAACTCTGCCGACACCATCTTTTGTGGACGTACTATCCTCCATTACATTTCCCGGCGTACACATTATGTCTACTGCGTTCGATCCACCAAATGTATCCTCCAAAAGGGGAGACCAAACCTCTTTGTCGTACCCATGAGGTGTTGTGTCCTCAAGGAATAACTTACGCTCGACCATAGGAGAATCAATCCAAAGATCGAATGGGATACGATCTGGTTGGTTGGATGACGAATGAGTTTTATCTAAACTAGCCTCTACCGCTTCTACATGAGCCACTAGTACATCATCTTCAACTAACTCCATTGGTTAAGTTGGGATTAAAAAAACCTGCAAAATCATCATGGACAACTTCATCGTGGGCGGCCAAACTTCATCGTGATCAACCACACTTCATTATGGGTGACCAACCTTCATCGTGGGAGACTTGACCTTGTCGTGGGTTACCAGAATTCATCATCATAGGTTACCAGACTTTGTCGTGGGCGACCAAACCTTCTCGTGTCCAACTAGAGTGGGCCCAACGATCAATTCAAGAAAGTGTACCGGTCCTTCTAGGAGTATCGTGAATGTCACAGTTCCGTTGATACCTTGTGTCGTATCGAACATCCCGACTATTTGTATAACAAAAAGATGGATAAGATCTATACAAAGAGGTGTGCTTATACGATGTTTTCATCAGTTTTTGCTAACCTTCTGTGGGTATTCATGACAGGGTCTCCACGCGTTAGACGTGGGTCTTAGGGCGGGTGAGCGGGAGGCGTACACAGCTTACTTTAAGGCCAAGACACTCGAGGAGGAGAACTCTTGTTTAAGGAGAGAGAGATGGAATAGTTGGTGCAAAAACAAGCGTATGAAGTTCGCCGCGCAATCAAGCAGGATAAGCGTGAGATAGTTTCGATCATTTTGGATCGCTCGACTCATTTTGAGACTTGTTTCGATCGATTAGAGCAGACGCAACAAACTATCAAGGATTGGCGCGAGTGCCTTGGTTTTGTGGGCGCCATGTTACATACTATACAATCCAACTACCAGTATGATGGAAGAAGATGTGTGGGTGTTTGGAAAATTATGAAGATGCGGGGTCTCTGATCCCTCCGATTGAATTGTAGATTTGAGAGTACTAGGCTCCAATCCCTGTTTCTCCTTATTTATAGGATGTCGAGACTACAATGTGTGCTGAAGAGGAAGTAGTGGGTTAGGATCAGAAATGATTCAGTGCATCATGTTCTGGTTATTTAGATCTCGGCCAATGAAGAGCGGGGGTTCGTATACAGAGAGTATGTTCGTTATTTACATTATGATTTTGGCCGAGTGTGGTCGTTTTTAGTTTAGTAGGATCAGTCGCACATCTCCTACTCTTGCGTACTGGTAAAAATGACGCCATCCAATCCGCACTCTTACTTGAACAACATAACAAGATCAATACTCGACTTACAACTTTGAAATTGAAACTTGATTTTCTCGAGTCTAAGGTTGCTGCCACCAACCACACCAATCAGTTTACTAGATTTCATTTTGATTTATGCGTGATAGTTTGTGTTTTGTATGTTGTGTGTCAAAAAAACCAAGAAATTAAATAATATTTTATATAATAATTTATACAAAACATATGGCCCCGCACGCGCATCATTACTTCTTATCATACCCAAGACGGCAACATTAAATGAAGAATTCTCACTTATTATAATTATTTTCACACCTAACAACGTTTAGTCTACACATCTCATATGCCTTTATCAGTCCATAGATATTTCAATTTTTGTACAACCCGCGAAAATCTTCACAATTCTATTCACTTTGCTCACAGCACATCCTAATGCACGTTGAATCCATATGTACGGTAACAGACACATGAACTTATCCATACACCAATTCACCCTGGTGGTGCCAAAAAACTCCCGCCACATACAATACTTGCTACCATGCTTACTAATGTTCAACTTGTTCTAACCACTGTCAAAATTCGTTCCAACTACTCGGCATGGTTTTCCAACGAGGATATGATCCACCTTCCTCGCTACCTAAAGAGTTAGTCACCAAGATCATACAACTATGTGAAGAAGATGGGCGTGCATCATTGAAAGGTCTTGTACGATCCAGCCAGTCCAGTAGACATTGGGTGTACGATCTCTCAGTTCTGCTGCTGTTACGTTTAGAAAAGAGCGAGGAGTTCCCATAGTCAGTGTTCACATGGTCACCGTTGAACCACATATACAATCAATTCTTGTACGTGAAGAACCCATACGCATTGTACCTCCACTCAATAGACCTTGCTTTTAAACAAGAGGAATGTATAGGTGCTATATACATTATCAACACAATCAAAGATGTCCACCCTCTAATACAAATACTACTCGCCGTTCTTTACTGCTGCAGTGGCATGGACCCAGGAGATATACTAGATGAAATCCTCGCCACATACACTCACTAAGGCCTAGTTGCAATATGTGAGAATATCGTCCATCACATAACTGCCGTTTCACTGTTGAACAAATGTACGTTCCATTATCGTGAGACCTTTGGCCCTCTGACTTACTCAAATTGGCAGAAAAAGATGTAGGTTCAATGTTTTATCCCATGTTTTTCCAATGTTATTTGCAATTACCCATGAAACTACTTGTTTGTTTTATCTTAATCATTTTGTTTGTGGAATAGACATGTCAAATTAACTATGCCAAAGATTGACCATACCAAATACGTTATCATCCCACTACACTTTTACCATCCACAAAACAAGACCAAAACACTCGTCCAACCAGTACCTAAATACATACGACAAATTACATCGTCCGCAAAATATACTTATGGTGGATATGCGTACATTCATCAAAAAAACATCTTCAACCAGTACTTTAACCAATCAGATTTTTATAGCTTGCCCTATTGTGCCCTGGTATCTTGCACCTTGAACACTTATTCGCCTTTTCCTTACCAAACCAATGATTTCAAATATAGTATTAGTACACGTGTATGCACTCAGTTTATCCAAACATGAAACAAATACCAAAATTTCTCTGGTGAACGGTAAGCGAATCTCCCGTGGTTGTCCTGGAGGTCTTCTTGCTCGAGGAGGCTTAAGGTCGCGGCTCCTTATCACATCAAGTATGTCCACCTCCTCTAGCCATACTTCTGGACTTATTACACCCGCGTAGGTTTCACACCAAGCTTTATTTTTCTAGCAATATGCCACTAGTTGATCATATGGCATGTTAACACGGTTGGCTGCAAACATCACATGTCAACATGGCACCTTCATCCGGTCATACACCTTGCATGTACATCTTCGTACATCCAGGTGTATAGTCTGACTATCCCAAAACATCCCATTGAATTGAAAATTCCACGTGTGTATCTGTTCCACTTTGGAACCCATTGTTTCACTTTTCGCCTTCATCATATGTTTCTCCACTTTTGGTGTTAGACTGCTACCCCAATTTTGTTATTCATTCCTTTGTATGCAAAACTATCTCGTCACCATCTCTGTTATGAACTTTACTAGTTAAATGATGGGAGATGAATGCTCTTTCCTCAATACATTGTTCAGTGCCACACACAAATTACTGGTCATCAGATTATACTGTTCACCTTTCGAATGCGCCCTCGTCCAATGTGAAAAGCCTATTTTTTCCAAATATTTTGCACACTCCCCATTAGGCAGATGTATTTTGTCATATATGAACCTGAATAGTCAAATCTTCCAAGCACATTCCGCTTGGACAACCATTATACCTAAACCTTTACTGTGGAATTTAGATGTCACATTCCTTTCCAAAGGTACCATACACGCCCCATAGTGTGAAAGTGGAAAGACGCGTGCCTTTGCTTTGTATATAGATTGAGCTATGTCAGAAATGATTGTCAAGCTTGGACTATATGTAACAATCCTTTCAATCTTCTAAAAAAAACTACGTCCACAGGTCATCGTTCTCACTGTCCACCACAACGAACGCTAGTGGAAACACCTGGAAATTTGCATCCTATCCACAGGCCGTAAGTAGGACGCCTTTGTACCTCCCTCCTAAATGTGTTCCATCCACAACTTTAACTATCCTCAGTCTCCTAAATCCAACAATCGATGCACCGAATGCCAGGAAGCAATATATAAACTGTTCCTCCCAATCCCAGCTTCTCTCAGTTTTAATGTCACTTTTGGTTCCAGGATTAGCCAACATCAACACGTACATATACTTTGCCAGTCTCGAGAATTCTTCTTAATACAACCCGTCCACCACACCGGAAGCTACCTCCGGTGCTCTCCAGAAACAAGATGTTGCACTTCGCAGACCAAGGCCTGTTCACTACATTCCCAAACTTGTTCATATATAGTTGCTAATACCTTTGCAGTCGCATGTTTCTTGTAACCATTACTACTTCTAAAATTACATGTATGTACGAGGCATGCTTTCCTTATCTCATACTCCCCACTCTCATAGATCTCATGAGCCACCAATCACACCTCACAAACGCAAGCTACAACAAAATAATTCTTCTTCATTGTTGTTTGTTTAATCCAGAACATACCTTTCATAGCTATGATAGCCAATGCTATTTGACAATCGCTTTTGCAACTAAACTGCATACCAACCTCTATATTCTCGCCATTTTAGTCTACTTCTAAATCCAGGTCGAGCATAATGTTGGTATCAACTACAGTGTCATCAAACATCGGAGGAATGTCCTCATCATCATCAAATCCACTTGCAGCAACTCCGCCGACACAATCTTTTGTAGACGTACTATCCTCCATTACATTTCCCGATGTACACAGTATGTCTATTGCGTTCGATCCACAAAATGTATCCTCCAATAGGGGAGATCAAACCTCTTTGTCATACCCATAAGGTGTTGTTTCCTCAAGGAATAACTTACGCTCGACCATAGGAGAATAAATCCCAAGATCGAATGGGATACGATCTAGTTGGTTGAATGACGAATGAGTTTTACCCAAACTAGCCTCTACCGCTTCTACATGAGCCAATAGTACATCATCTTCAACTAACTCCATTGGTTAAGTTGGGATTAAAAAAACCCGCAAAAATCATCAAGGTCAACTTTGCCTTTGGCGGCCAGACTTCATCGTGAGCAACCAAACTTCATTGTGGGTGACCAAACTTCATCGTGGGCGACTTGACCTTGTCGTGTGTTACCAAAATTCATCGTCATAGGTTACCAGACTTTTTTGTGGGCGACCAGACCTTGTCGTGTCCAACTAGAGTGGGCCAAGCAATCAATTCAAGAAAGTGTACCGGTCCTTCGAGGAGTATCGTGAATGTCGCGGTTCCGTTGATACCTTGTGGCATACCGAACATCCTCACTATTAGTGGGTTAGGATCGGAGACGATTCAGTGCATCATGTTCTGGTTATTTTGATCTCGGCCAATGAAGAGTGGGGGTTCGTATAAAGAGAGTATGTTCGTTAATTAGATTATCATTTTGGCTGAGTGTGGTCGTTTTTAGTTTAGTAGGATCAGTCGCACATGGCTTCAAATCCTTGTCACTCTGCAGCTTCTTGTAAGTTATGTTTTTATTGGTGTATGGCTTAGTAATCAAAAACAAAATTATGAGTAGTCAATTCATATTATGTTATTTGATTTGTCGCTACGTTTAGCTTATCTGTTTCAAATGTGAGTTTTTGGAAAATCTAATTTCCGAGTTACGCGGATTTGCGTGTATGACGACGAGACAAGTTTTGGGATCTCATATAAATTTTTGATACTATGTCTAGAGATGTTACAGACCAATGTAATGGATTTAGGACAAGACCTAGGTTTACTCTCGGTTTTAAAGGGTTCGGTAAATATTCTGGCTTATGTATCTTATTTACGATTTCAACATAATTCCATTTTGATATTGGAATCTGCGATAGATTCACATCCATCAGGAACCGAGCATCTTCCCAAAGACAATTTTTGAGTCGCTCGGAAGTGTTGACCAAGATTTTTGTTTTTATAGCACTGTTATCCTCGTGTCTGATGTTTGAGAACCAATCTTACAAAAGGTTAGGTAACTGGTTCGTCCATCAGGGCCAATCGACGGGTTAGATAGAGGAGCGAGTGTTTGCTCGTTTTGGTTTTGAAGTATGTGGCGACTATGTTCGTGCAAGTTTGGAATTTTGTTGTGATCAGAAACAAACATGATGGTAGATGCCACCATTCTGAGTTTTCGCGAAGGATGTGTGTTTGAGAAGATGGTAGTGCGTATGATTGTTTGCTCTTCCAAAATGGTGTTTTCATTGAGAAACGTATTTTGGTCGAAAAATGAATATTCAGGCGTCTGCGACGTCTCGCTATGCCGAAGATTGATTTTTCTTTGATATGCCGGATTTCGTGCTAGAAATGTTTGCGGGCTTGATGATGTTTTAGCGATGCTCTAAGGGTTTTGTTTCAACTTTTCGGTAGAAAAACATTTTAGTTCGTTTGTGGATGTTTGCAATGAAAACTGTTTTTTCGTTTGGATGTTTATTTGATTTGTGTTTTATATACAAGAGTCGTTTCCTAAATGTTTTTCTATTTTATGAAATTTGTATCATAAAATATCGTTGAGCTTAATTTAACAAAAATTTTCCGCAAAATGTTATCGAGTTTATTTCTATGAATGTTGATCTATAAAATGATTCCGAGATTAATTTTGCGAAAGTTGTTTCGTAAAATGTTATCGAGTTTAGTTTTCCAAAAAAAAATTTTGAGTTATTTTTATGAAAGTTGTTTCATAAAATTCCTTTTCGCATCCCGTTCTTCCGTGGAAGTCTTCCTTTTCCAATTTATTCTTCTGCCGAAATCTTCATTTTCTAAATTTCCAGGACAAGCTTCGACCATCATTTCGCTTGTGCTCGATTCTCTTATGGAATCGTAAGTGGGCCGTTATCGTGTTTTAGGTCTTGTTGGAACGTCTTAAAGTTTAGGGGATTTTTATGGTTATCGTCGAGGAACCGAGCTTTTGTGTGACAATACGATCCAAACCTCTGCGGAAAAATTTTATTGGTCACGTAAGTGAGATAACATCGACGTTTTAGTTTATAATCATCGTTTTATATGATTGATTAATACGAAACGATTTCACGATTCTTACAAATTTTATCGTAAAATGCTAACGAAAGCCCATAATGATACCAAACGTGAGATGATTCTTCCGGAACGATAAAAAACACGTATGTCATTCATCTTGCAAGTCAGCAAGATGAATTTTCCGATTCATCTCGTCAACTGACGAGATGAATGCATGCTCTGATTCATCTCTCTGGTTGGCAAAATGAATTTTCCGATTCATATCACCAATAGGCAAGATGAATTCTTTGTTTGATTCATGTCGCCAGCTGGCGAAATGAATTTTCTGATTCATCTCGCCACTTGGCTAAATGAATCATCAGACAAATTCATATCGCCAATTGGCTAGATGAATCATCGGAAAAATTCATCTTTCAAGTTGACGAGATGAATTTTCCGATTCATCTCGCCAATTGGTGAGATGAATCCTTTATCTGATTCATCCCGCTAGTTGGCGAGATGAATTTGCACGATTCATCTTGCCAACTTGCAAGATGAATTTGTCTGGTGATTCATCTAGCCGGTTGGCGAGATGAATTTGTCTGATGATTCATCTAGCCAGTAGGCGAGATGATTTTGTATGATTCATCTTGCCAACTGGCAAGATGAGTTTGTACGATTCATCTCGCTAGTTGGCGAGATGAGTTTGTACGATTCATCTCGCTAGTTGGCGAGATGAGTTTGTACGATTCATCTCGCCAACCGGCGAGATGAACATGTATTCAAAAATATTCTGATTTTTCGCACACATACATGAATCATGCCATCCGTAAATGATATCCGTGATTAAAGCGTTTGTCTGAAGATTTTGTATCTATTGAGGTTTCTCGTATTCCTCAGACATTTATTTTGAGTATGCTAGTCCAACATTGGACGTAAGCAGACCATCTTGCCTCGTTAAAACCTTAGTGATAGGAAAACCCGGTAGATAAAACCTTCTCGACTAAGGACAAAAGAGTACAGAGACGACCGCTTAGAGATTCTACTATTTTTGTCTGATGTTTCCGAAACATATTCTTTATGGTCTTTCAGAAGTATCGCGGCTTATTAATTTGACCAGACAATTCGACTAGTGCGGTTTAATGTTTGGATCATGTGATAATTATTTATGTTAGGGTTTTTAGAGATTGATTTTTTTGTGACCGTTTTTGACCATAATATACATATGCTATGAGAGGTCTGGAAAAACTTCGTTCATAAATTTCTCCATCTACTAGAGCGTATCGATGGAAGTGAATTTTAACTTTTTGAGCAGCCCATTTTTCTGTAGGTAGGATACCTTCAGCTATGTAATCTCAAATCTCATGTAACCACGGGTTATCGCACTTGTATCAAGATTGTTCCAAACTTTCTTCGGTTGATCCATTTTGTTGACGTCTTTGTCTTGCGATTGGATCTAATTTATGACGATCAGGGGACCGATGCTTCGAGGTCACCGTCCTGGCCTCGTGTTCTTTGCTAAATTGGCTCACTACAAGTTGTGAGTCTCCGTAAGGATGGACATTTCTTATTTTGAGACCATGGGCTAGTCGTAATCTAGTGATAGCGCTTTGTATTCAGCTTCGTTATTTGACGCGTGATTGTTCTAGTATTTCTCGGGTTGGTGACGTGAGTTAGATCCCAACTCCTTAAACCTGTTTGGATGAGGATCTGTGGACGTGGAGGGTCCACACCGAGTTTGGTTCTGGTTTGTCATGCTTTCCATCAGGAGTTCTACCAGAAAATCGGCAAGGACTTCCAATTTTGCACAAGTCTTTACCCGATATTCAACATCGTATTCGCTCAATTCGATTTCCTACTTTGCTAATATACCCAATTGACTGGGGCTATGGAAAATCGTTCGTAATGGGAATGAGGTGAGAAAAATTATCGTATGTGACTTGAAATTTGGCCTTAGCTTCCGTGCTGACATTACTACGGTGAATGCCAATTTTTCCATAAGCGAGTATCATGTCTTGGTGTTTAGTAAGGTTTTACTTACGTAAAATATTGGTTTTTTCTTGCCGCATTCTTCTTTGATAAGGACACCGCTTACGACTGTTGCTGACACTGTGATGTATATGAACAGGGGTTCCCTGACGAGTAGTTTCACGAGGACAAGAGGTGTGGTCATCTAATGCTTTAACTATTGAAAGGCTTTCTCGCATTGATCTGACCATTAAAATTTTTTATTTCCTTTCACGATGTCGTATAAAGGCAGGCATTTATCCTTCGATCATGAGATTAAACGATTAAGCGCGATGATCCTTGCGGTTAGCCTCTGCACTTCTCGCTTGTTTTCCGGGGAAGACATTTTGATCAACGCAATTATTTTTTTCGTGTTAGCTTCGATCTCTTTGTATGTGAGGAGATATCCGAGGAACTCCCCCGATGCCATGGCGAAACTTCGTTTCGCTAGGTTGAGTTTCATGTTATGACTGTTTAATTTCTCGAAGCATCTCTGCAGATCGACGACACTGTTTTGTTCTTCGAGGGATTTTACGAGCATTTCATCGATGTATAACTCCATAGTATTTTCAAGCTCTTCGGAGAACATACGATTGACAAGTCGTTGATAAGTTGCGCCAGCGTTTTTCAGGCCGAAGGGCATTACTTTGTAGCAGTAAGTACCACAGTCTGTGATGAAAGCGATTTTCTCACGATCATCAGGATTCATCATGATTTGATTGTAGCCTGAGAAAGCATCCATAAATGATAATATCTTGTTTCCCGTTATGGCCTCTACCATACGGTCAATATGTGGCAGCGGGAAACTGTCCTNTTTACTGAAGTTGGTAAAGTTAGACCCGCCACTTTCCGGTTTTGTACTTCACCACCATAGGGTGAGCGAGCCAATCGGGGTACCTAGACTTCGTTATTGACCCGACTTTGAGGATTTTTCGACCTCGTCGTTGACCATGGTGGCGCCTTCCAGACCCAATATCCGCCTTTTTCTGTTTGACAGGTTTAAAGGTTGGGTCGACGTTAAGTTTGTGGCAAGTTACGTTGATGTATATTCCTGGCATGTCTTACTCGGTCCATCTGAACATATGGAGGTTATTTTTCAAGCAGTCTATGAGTTGTGTTTCTATGGGATCGCATAGGTTAGCGCCGATCTCAACGCAACGCTTAGGAAATTTTTCTTCTAAGAAAACTGAGATGACGGATTTGCAGGTTAGTTAACTCTTCCCCTCTGCAGAGAACGATATCCGTTCTGGGATGTTGTTCTGGGATTAACAGAAGATCTCTGTTTGATCTTGTTCTGGGATGTTGAGCTTTGAGTGTTTGGAACATTAATAAAAGAGAGAACAACTTGAGAATAAAGAGAATATGAGAGATAAAGAGTATAGAGTATAGAGAGTATTGAGACAGATTTGAAAGAATGGGAGTTTATTGAAGAATGAGATTATTTCTCCTAACTTAAGCTTACAATGGAGACTCTAACTCTTTAAATAGAGTTGACAAGATGAAAAGTAAACCCTAGATGCCTAAAATTTTGACCAATAACATAAAGAAAATAGGGGGACTAAGTTGCAATATGTTTGAATACTTTAGGGACCACTTTTGATTTTTCTTTTGCTTTTGGGACCACTTATAGATCATCTTTTCTTGAAACTGAATCTAGCCTCTTCTAAGTCGTTATACACTTCCAAAGGCTATATTGGCCTTTAGACATGTGCAAAATTAGTCTCCCATATTTTTGCACTTCCAAAATATTTCCTAAGGGTTGATACACTAGTTTTGCATATAGTCATATTTTCAAGGTCACTTTTTGCCCAAAGTTTGCACAAGGTTTCCTTTTGGCTTTACTAGTGTATTCCGAATTACACTAATTTTGCATATCCGGAATACATTAATTTTGCACGCCTGTAATATCCTAATTTTGCACATCCCATTATCTTGTCTTGATTTCATATCTTGAGTCTCTAAACTTTGTGTCCTAAATTTTCACATCCTTATATCTTGCCCTAAATTTGGACATCTCCTGAAAATAGCTACGGATCTTTGCGCATCTTTGATTGTGATGAGATCTTCATCTTCTTCAAATGAGATCTTCATTCTATCACTCCCTCTAAAACTTAACTCAATGAGAATTGGTTAAGCTTGGTACCAAGAAGATATACCTTATTAAAAAACCTTAGTGAAGAATACCTCATGGGATAAAACTTTACTAAGGGAAAAAGAGTATAGCATTTCGAGGTTAGGGGTTTATAAAATTTTGGCCAAGTCCTTTATAATTTTGGAGCTTTGGCTCTTTCATTTATCTTTTAATACTGATTCTACTCTTATGATCCTTTTGATTAAACCATGTTCTTCAAGTATAACAAAATTGTCTTAGGTGAATGCCCCAATTTTCAAGAACCAACAGAATCTGCCAGTTCTGATCATCTGTTTTGAACAAATCATAACTCTGTAACTATTGGGTTGGTGGAGTCGAGTCCACCTTCTTTAGACTCCTTATTGAGTGTAGTTTTCATAACAATTAAGTTTTTGATTTGGTTCCTCCTGTTTTGGACAGAATCTTCAAAATACTGAATCCACTTGGAAAATGTTCCTTCTTGAGTATAGGATCCAGAAAATCTTGAATCGTGTAAATAATCCTCTTGGTTTGATCAGAAAATGCTTTGTAGTGCATAGATATCGGTTCTGTTAACTTCTTTAAGTAGATCCCTACATGCAATGCATTGCTTGATTTCATAAGTGATGATCTCTTGAACCATTAACCTTATAATATTTCTTCTAAGGCTTTTAAGCTTGAATTCCACCTTTTTTGAGGTTTATTTGAGTTGTTGCCTCATTCCTTCTTGATGCAAATAGGTGATTTTTCCTCATGAGGTTCTAACCAACTTGTTCCTTTGAAACACTTGATTGATTCATATCTATGGGATTCTATCCTTCTTTGCTGAGTATATTACACCCTTTATGGGGTTATTTCCATGATGTTTCCTCATCGTTTTTTCTTAGGTACTTCATGAACCCTCTTCTTGATTGATCTTGGCCGAGATAGTCATGATTGGATTAAGTGAATAGTTCTTATTGTCCATGAGAATAGGAATGACCTCAAGACTATCTTGGCACTGGCTTGAACTTGATAGGTTGAGACTATGTTAGACCTATGTATTGATGTTTCTTAAGACTTCATGAGTCTTTGTCTTTTTCCTTTGTTGATCTTAAATCTGAATCTTCCTAGAATCCTTTCTAAGATTGATTCTTCCTTTTCTTCTTTGTTCCTTGAATTTTCTTTTGACTCCATGAGTCCTCTTTTCTGGCTTCTTGAGCCTTCTTTCGACTTGGCTTCTTGAGCCTTCCTTGTTTGAGACACCTTGATCATGAGTGTTTTTCTTTATCNTGGGTTTTTTTTTTTTTCCCCCCCCCCCCCCCCCGCCGCTCATGGCTAAGGTGGGGAGTTATCTACACATCAATCAAGAAGACATAAGTTAGTAAATGATGCTATTATCCATTAAAACATGTTAAATACAATGACTTGCAAAATAAAATAACTTAGACAAGGAACATAGATTTTGTAATTCAACAATGACTAAGAGCTTGAGAGTAAACTTTTGCAACCATTTTATACAACCAAATAAACCATTTAAGTCCATCAAGTAAGTGAGAATATATTTGAGATTCATTCATGTATGTTCAATATATATGAAAGCTAAGGCTAGAACTTTTGAACTAGACTTAAACCACAAGAAAACACTATACACAATCGTATTGAGTGCTCCCTAGACTGAAAATTAATCACATCTAGGGTATTTTAAGCAATATCATGATTGAACATGCATAAACCATTATAACAATTTTAAGACAACTTCCAATAGTAAGCAAAGCAGCCATATCAAGTCAATCTAGACAATTTAAGAAAGGTAGATCTAAGCTCAACAAGCAAAGCTTAACATAAAGTAGTTTTGAGTTTAGAGATTTTGGCCATTAGCCATTTTGATATGATTCGGCCATTTAGGCCACTTAAAATGAGATTGGTAAATTTTGATGAAACTTCCCTTCACTTTAAAGTTTCCTACACGAAATAAGATTAAAATAATTAGTTCATTTTATAAGACTTTCAAGAGAATAGGTGGATCTTCGTGGTTCACCATGAAATCATATCCAAACTTCTTTTGTGAGGGTTTTGGATTCATCATGAACATGTGTTCAAGGTTCTCAACCCTATACACATCAAGATTAATTTTGAAACATTTCCCTAGGTGTTTGGATTCATCAAAGACCAAAGGAAACAATCATTCATCATCATTGGTTCTCACAACTTAGGATTTGGAAATTCCAAGTGTTTTGGATTCATCAAAGACGAAAGAGTTCAACTCTTTATTATCTTGGTTCTCGCACTATAGATTTGAAATAATTTTCCTAAGTGTTTGGATTCATCAAAGACCATAGGAATCAATCATTTATTATCTTTGGTTCACACACTTTAGGGATTTGAAAATTCCAAGTGTTTGGATTCATCAAAGACCAAAGATATCAACTCTTTATTACTTTGGTTCTCACACTATGGTTTTGAAAAGTTTTAAAGAAATTCCTTTCTTAAAATGGATGCAACAAGATCCAAAGGGTTTTACCCTTTCTTAACATTGGTTCCTTTGATTTTAAGAACAAAAACATTTGGTTAAAAAGGGTTAAGTTGTTTACTTAACTAAGATTTTTGTATAGTAACCGAGCCAATAATTAAGTTGCATAGACAACAATGTCTAGTTATCATGCCTATCAACTAAGCCTATACAAGGTTAAGTATCCTTTAGCGCAAGGTCGCTCATAAAGTCAAGGTAACATGGTCGATAGGACCAATACTTGGTCATAATGAAAAAGGTCATCAACTAGGTTGTGACGAAGCCTAGAATCATAAAACGAGATAACAAATGCTCATCATGCGGCATTTAACACATAGAGAGCAATGGTTTGGATTCAAACTTAGGCCAGGATTCATTTGATCAAGACACTAAGCTGAAAGCACTAACTGATAGTAACTAAGGCCATGATGGTCAAGACTTGTATGTTGGTTAATTTCAACATTGTCGATACTATTATAGCCGAAACCAAATTTGATCAAAGCTAATACTAGCCGATGCCAATTTAACCAAGATTTGAATCAATGGTTTAGACTTTACATTACATAGGGAAACATATTTAAACCAAGGTTTAGAAAGACAATTTTTAGAAAACTTGTCCAAGATACTCAAGTATAGAGATTCAAACCTGTTTTAGAAAACTTCTTGGATATATTTAAGACAGAGAGAAATTTGGATTCAACAAGCTACTTTGAGTATGCAAGGTTCACCTTTTCCCAATGGCTCATAATTATCAAGCTTGCTTGATTGTTCTTGGTCATTGCCTAGACTAGAAACTTAAGAATATCCCCAAAGTCCAAATCAGATTCATCATCACTTGAATGGTTCTCTTTTGACTTATGAGTTTATTATTATTATTATTTTCGGATTCAACATGACACTAACAAGGACCTTGAATTCAACTAGTTCTTTTGCTTATTTAAACAAAAGATAAAAGGTTCTCTATCCTTGAGACTTTTGGATACAACATGATGCTTTTACCTATGAAGGCAAAGCTATCAAGGTTCACTTTATAGTATGGAAATTGGATTCAACATAATCTTTAGCATAAAAACACCAAGAATATGGTTCTCTTTCCTTAGATAGAATGAAATCAATATGATTCTTAAACTTATGAAAGTGAAGAAGTCATGGATCTCATTTTCAAGCTAAGAAGGGTAGTCTTTTAAGGAGTTTGGATTCATCATGTTTTTGAACTCAAAAGAAGAATAGTTCTCCTCCTTTAAACTTGTGGATGCAACATGGTCCTTATGCTTTACACAAAATAAATCACCATGGATCTCTTAAACAAGACAGATTCAACATGACTCTTGAGCTTATGAAAGCAAAGTAATCATGGTTTTTTCTTGTTTTAAAGAAAGAGTTTTTGTCCTTTAGGGATTTTGGATTCATCATGAGCTTATACCCATTCAGTCTCTATGATTCTCTTTCCTTTTGGATTCAACATGAAACTTAGACTCACAAGAGACAAGTTTTCATGGATCTCATCGTTAGAGATGAATGAAGATCGATTCATTAAGCCCTTCCACTTCCACCCACAAGGACAAAGTCCCACTTGTAAACGAGTTTTTAAGTGACTTGGTTCTCCTTTCTTCCATCTCAAACCGTTTAAAACCTTTATAAATATAAGCTTGTGTTTCAAAACAAATTTTAAAAACGGAAGGTTTTTGCTTCAAAAACATATTTTAAAAGGGATAGAGCTCTAAAAAGGCTTTAAACAAAGAGTAAATCTTCATACCCTTTTCCATCCTTCAAAACATAAAAAATGATTAAAAAAATAGAATCACTAGACATAAGAAGCTTTACAAAACGTTTTTGACCAACTAAACCCCTAGAAAACAGATTCAAAAGCTTCAAACACCATTTCTAACCGATTAAAACCTTTAAATTTGATTGAAACAGAAAACTGAACCAAACGAACCATGAAATGCGGAAGCAATAGAGGTTTGGGAGCTTGTTCTCCGATACCATGTTGAGATTTGAGAGTTTAGAACTTTAAGAATGGAGAGAATAGCTTGAGAATGAAGAGAATATGAGAGATTAAGAGTATTGAGACAGATTTGAGAGAATGTAAGTTTATTAAATAATGGGATTACTTCTCCCAACTTAAGCTTACAATGGAGACCCTGTCTCATTAAATAGAGTTTACAGGATGCAAAGTAAACCATAGATGCCTAAAATTTTGACGAAGAACATAGAGAAAATGGAGGGAGGGGGGGACTAAGTTGCAATATATTTGAATAATTTAGGGACCACTTTTGCTTTTCCTTTTGCTTTTGGGACCACTTGTAGATCATCTTTTCTTGATAATTAATCTAGACCCTTCTAAGTCCTTATACATTTCCAAAGGCTATATTGGCCTTTAGACATGTGCAAAATTAGTCTCTCCTATTTTTGGACTTCCAGAATATTTTCTAAGGGTTGATACACTAATTTTGCACATAGTCATATTTTCAAGGTCACTCTTTGCCCAAAGTTTGCACAAGGTTTCCTTTTGACTTTACTACGATATTATAGATTACACTCATTTTGCACATTCGAAATACACTAATTTTTCACGCATGGAATACCCTAATTTTGTACATCCTATAATCTTGTCTTTGTTTCATATCTTGAGTTTTTGAACTTTGTGCCCTAAATTTGAACATCCTTATATCTTGCCCTAATTTTGCACACCTCCTAAAAATGGCTAAGGTTCTTTGTGCATCTTTGATTGTAATGAGATCTTCATCTTCTTCAAACGAGATCTTTATTTTACCGTGGAGCTTTTTCGACGTATATTTTTTTCCTTTTTTTGGCGACGGTTTATTCTCTTGAGCTTTTTCGTTTTCGTTCAGCGACTAGGCATACCTGCAATATCCTCTGATTTCCTTGGATCGATTTGATTCCGAGAAGAGTTGAGAATTTGAGACATTAGTGGTTCGTGGAAGCTACAGCTTGCATAGAGTTCAACCATGAGCTTCCCATGATTACGTTATAGGAAGCGGGGAAGGCTACAACCAGAAACTCTACGTTTTTTATAGTGCTCCAAACTTTAACTGTGCGGTTAATGGAGCCGAGGGTCATCATGGTGTCTCCGGAGAACCCTAGCAGCGGGATATGATTTTCTGATATGTCAAAGAGTTTTATTTTCATTATGTCGAGAGTGTTTTCTGAAGATAATATTTGCCAAGCATCCATTGTCCATTAACACCCTCGACATCAGTATCACGTATCGCTAGCTCGCTGAAAAGGAGGTCGTTACGAGGATTGGCTCGAGCCGTCGTTGCTCTATCTTTGAAAGAGATGATATAATTATTTGTTGAATAAGACATACCTTTTTGTGAACGATCTATTGTTTGACGTAAAAGAAATCGTATTCCCCCTCCTTCTAGCACCAAACTGTTTGAACCGAAATTCGCACTATCGATTTCCGTTAGTTACAAAAAATCAGAGAGAATTCTAACTTTTCAGATTTCCTAGATTTTTGCGAGCCAAACATGGAAAGGTCAGAACAAGATAACAATAGAATACGAATACGAAATTGAAAGTATGAAAGAGGGCAAAAGAAATCTTATTATGTATCTCGTGAATGTGTTACAATCGAGTGATAGCCTTGGCCGTAAGAACTACTGATATACTTGTATTTTAACTTGGTTTTAGCCTTATCCTGCATCCATTTTAGGTAGATT
>OVBE01004568.1:0-23654 GCA_900406425.1 Iberis pinnata | reverse complement strand
AGGCTATCATTGATTGGAACCTCATCTTCCACTCTCAATCTCGATAAATGATCTGCATCTCCATTCTCTATTCCTCGTTTGTCCTTGATCTCTAAGTTAAATTCCTGTAAAATCAAAATCCAATGTAGTAATCTGGGTTTAGCATCCTTTTTGTTTAGGAGATACCTCAAAGCTGCATGATCGGTATGGAATACTACTTTGGATCCTACTAGATAGGATCTGAACTTCTCAAAAGCAAAAACTATTGCTAGTAATTCCTTCTCAGTGGTTGCATAATTGCATTGAGCTCCATCTAACGTTCTTGAGGCATAATAGATCACATGAAGCTTCTTGTCCCTTCGCTGGCCTAGAACTGCACCAACTGCATAATCCCTAGCATCACACATTACCTCAAAAGGCAGATCCCAGTCCGATGGTTGATCTATTGGAGCACTACATAGAGCTCCTTTGATCGCGAGAAAGGCACTCTGGCATTCATCATCCCGTGGAAACTTGACTTCCTTGCACAAAAGCTTGGTAAGAGGTATGGTAATCTTTGAGAAGTCCTGAATGAACCTCCTGTAGAAACCAGCATGTCCTAGAAAGCTGCGAACATCCTTTACAGATTTCGGTGCCTGCAAGTTAGTCATAACCTCAATTTTAGCCCTATCAACCTCAATACCATTTCCAGAGATTTTGTGTCCTAACACAATTCCATTGAGCACCAAGTGTTTCTCCTCACATCTCTGAAGGACCCTGCACAAGTTAGCAAGACAAACATCAAAGGAAGATCCATAGACTGAAAAATCGTCCATGAATACTTCCACGATATCTTCAATTAGATCAGTGAAAATAGACATCATGCATCTTTGAAAAGTTGCTGGAGCATTGCACAAACCAAAAGGCATTCTACGATATGCATAGATACCAAATGGACATGTGAATGTTGTCTTCTCTTGGTCATCGGGGTGAATAGGAATTTGAAAGAAACCTAAATAACCATCTAAGAAACAATAGTAAGGGTGATTAGCCAATCTCTCAAGCATTTGGTCAATGAAAGGTAAAGGAAAATGATCTTTGTGAGTAGCGGCATTTAATTTCCTATAGTCAATGCACATCATATGACCAGTAACAGTTCTAGTTGGGATCAATTCATCCTTATCATTCTTTACCACTGTAATACCCCCCTTCTTAGGAACAACATGCATCGGACTAACCCAATTACTATCTGAAATAGGATAAATGATTCATGCATCTAGAAGCTTCATAATCTCTTTCTTAACAACATCTTTCAGGTTAGGATTTAAACGTCTCTGTTGTTCTATGGAAGTCTTAGACCCTTCTTCTAAATGAATCCTATGCATGCAAAAATCTGGGGAAATACCTGGGATATCATCTAAAGTATAGCCTAGAGCTCTACTTACTTTCTTAATTGACATAGAAGTAAGGCAGTCTCAACATTGTTCAGCTCAGCATTCACAATCACATGATATGTGGAATTAGGACCTAAAAATGTGTACCTTAGCCCTGCAGGGAGGGTTTTAAGTTCTAGCTTTGGAGCTTTCAGCTTGCTCCATGGATCATCAAGTGGTGCAGGGTACGGTTTAGGTGAAGGCTTGGAAACTGCCTCCATTAATGCCACAAACTTGGTCAACTCCTCAATCCTTTGACTAGCATCAAGCATCCTAGTAAGATCTGTAACTTCATCACTAAAAGACAAATGAGTATCAATAGCGTTAATCAAAGCAATCTCTAAAAGATCATCAAATAAGAAGTCATCAGAAACTCCCTCTACAGCCTCAGCAATGGTATCAACCCAAAAAGATTTGGCATCCAAGGATGGTTTCTTCGGAACCTCTTGTAAGTTAAACTTCATAACCATGTCCCCGAAGTGAAGATCAATCTTTCCTTTCTTCACATCAATGATTGCACCAGCTGTAGCTAAGAAAGGTCTTCCTAATATCAAAGGATCCTTAGGTTCTTCTCCTAGCTCAAGGATTACAAAATCGGTTGGTACATATGCGGTTCCAATCTTAACCGGTAGGTTCTCTAGAATTCCAATAGGATACTTTACGGAACGATCAGCAAGAACCAGTGAGATCCTTGTACCCTTTATATCAGTCATCCCCAATCGCTTAGCCACGGAGGAAGGCATAATATTTACACTAGATCCCAAATCACATAGCGATCTAGCAAATGTGAAATCTCCAATCTCAACTGAGAGAACTAAGCTACCTGGATCGCCAAGCTTCTTGGGCATTCGGTTATGGAGAATTGAGCTACACTCCTCTGTAATCACCATTGCACCTTCTTCCAATGACAGCTTGTTGGTAACCATGTTCTTCACATACTTCTTCAGAGAAGGTATCATTTGACAAGCATCGGAGAATGGAAGTCTAACACTCAATTCCTTGATCATATCCTTGCATTTAGCATCTTTTAGGTCTTTCCTAGAGGTTTTAGGCTTAACCGGATAAGGAACCTTAGGTTTGAAAACCCGAGGAGGAGTTTTAGAAGCTTCGGGTTCAGGGAGGATTTGCTCGATCGGGAAAGATGTGCCCGACCGGCATTTTCAGCAGATGTCTCCCCGATGAATCTCCCCGATCGGGCAGGTGATATGCCCGATCGGTCCTTTGTCCCTGGAAAAATTTCAGTTGTTTGCACGATCGGGCTGTCCTTGCCCGATCGATCCTTTTGCTTGGATAGTGTTTGCCCGATCGGGCAAGATGTGCCCGATCGGTCTAATCCTTCTGCATCTTTTTCCAAGTTTGAAAAATCTGAATCATTTGCAAAACTTCCCAAATCTTCAATTGTTCCTTCAATGAGCTTATCATTACCATTAGTATTGGGCAAAGTCTTACCACTTCGCAGTTCAATAGCATTTACATACTCTTGTTTCTTCGGATTGTTATCAGATTTCCCAGGAAGAAACCCAACTGGTCTTTTGACGGCTTCAGCAGTTTGGGAAACTTGAGTATCTAAGATCTTCACATGAGTAGATAATGCCTCAAATTTCTGATTAAGCTCTTTCATATCGCCTTGGATAACCCTTTGAAACTGTTGTTGACCATCTAGAAGTTGCTTAAACATCAACTCAACTGAATTTCCTTGATTAGCTTGGGTTTGAGGAACTTGTTGAAATGCAGGCTGAGAGGTTTGTGGAAAACTGCCTGAATTGGAGTTGGGAATGAATTTCCTATTCTGATTCCCTTGGAAACCATTATTCCCAGAGCTTTGCACAAACTGTTTCTGTTGAGTTGGATAAGTTTGGTCTTGAGGATTCTCTACATTAGTGCTTCTCCAAGAAAGATTGGGATGATTCTTGTTGAAGGCTGGATTGTATCTCTGCTTAAATACTCTCTGCCCTTGGCTATTGATATAGCTCACCTCTTCTTCAACCACAACGTTTTTGTGTTCTTGAAAGGCAAAACATACAGCTCCGGAATCTTCGACAGCAGTAACTGGTGGTTGAGCTTGACCCTTTAGTAGTTAAGTCAACAATCCTTTCATTTCAGAGAACTCTCCNAATAATCTTTTCATTTCAGAGAACTCTCCTTTCAGTTCTGAGATTTATGAGTTAGCAGCCATTACAGGAGCTTTGGTTTGGCGATCGAACTCTGGGCAGTGGTTGTTATTGCTGGCTGCTAAGTTCTCTATGAGACGATAAGCGTTTGGAACTAGTTTTTGCATAAAATCTCCATCACTTGCTGTATCTAAGGACAACTGGTACTTATGTTCAATTCCTCTATAGAAGGTATTGAGGAGACTTACATCAGAGAATCCGTGATGTGGGCAATCACGACGCAGTTCCTTGAATCGTTCCCAAGATTCATAGAACGATTCCACAGATTTTTGAGCAAAGGCAGAGATCTTGTTCCTCAAAGCATTAGTCCTAGTAGTTGTGAAGAACTGACTAATGAACCTGGATTTGCAGGTAGAGACTTCAACCATCGAAGTGCCTTGTCAGCTAGAGAGTGGCTGAACAAGCTGCAGTGTGTGTAATCCTCTTATACCCCATTTAGCTTGATGGTGTTGCAAATATCCTCAAAGGTGTCGATATGATTCATTGGATGCTCATGAGGTAAACCACTGAATTGGTTGTTGCGAATCATCTGAACAAGCAAAACAGGGAATTGATATTCCCTACGCTGAGGTGGAGGAGGTTGGATGGGATTCCGATTAGCATAGAATGCTTCCGGATTGTTGAAAGAACCAACTACAGGATGGTTCTGAGGGTTGAGCTGAGCATTAACTTGAGCATTAAGCTGATTAACTCTTCTCGGATCTCCAAACAAGACAAAGTGTCTTGCATCAACGTTTACAGGTTGTTGAACATTGTGAGGATCAGGATTTTCTGGAGGAATTTGATTGTTGATTTCTCCTTGTTGGCGTTGTGGCACTCGATTTCCTTTGCCACCACCTTGTCCTTGGTTAATGAGTTGATTAAGCCCCATAGCAGGTGGTGGTTGTTGACCTTCGAGATCGACTGAATTGATTAGATTGACAATATCAGCCATTGAAGTGGATGAACTAACGTCTTTCTTTGCTTTCCGGTTTTAGCGTTCTAGCCTTGCAAGTTCTGAGTTATTGAGGTTGAGTAGTTCAGATGATTTGTCAGATTTTCTGTTCATACACCTGTAAGACAAGACAAGCAAAGAAGAACGAGATGAGTACTGAAAATTAAAAACCTTAGACGAAATTCTAATTAACAACTAGAAAGGCACAATTGGTCCCCGGCAACGGCGCCAAAATTCTGATAGGTTAAGAATTTAATCCTAAATAATACTGCAGAGAACAGTTCAAAGAAGTATAGAAAGGTATCGAATCCACAGAGACAAGAAATGCACCTTCATTTTAAAACTTCGAATAATTGTGAGAATAAAAGATATGATTGTGAATCAAAACGGTAATTAAAAACGGTTTAAAAACTATGATAATAAAATGCTAGGCAATAGAGAAATCCATAGGTATTCAGGTTTAAAGTCAAGTTAACATGTAGGATTTTAGATTGAAAATAGTTCTCAACATGAAGAACGAATGCAGTTTAATCTCCTCTCAGAGTATTAAACCCTATGATCAAATTGTCAGAGACAAACTCTCGCCGTCTTTAAAAAAATTCGATCATGCATTAAAACTCGGATTCAATTGTTCATAAGCATTTAAACAATACTCTCACATGCAAAAAAACTTATTCATCTAAATTAGGTCAGGTTTCTAAATCAAATCTCTTTGTATTTATTAACCTATAATCATGAACTAGGTGATAAAGCTAATTCATGCATTAAGAACGAATTTAGACTAAGAACCTATCAATTTCAATCCTACAATGTTAAACCTAACATTCAAACCTGTTTTCCCATTAGGAAAACCCTATAACCTAACTAATGAAGTACTCAGACATATCAAAGCAAAGACAAATCAATTTCTGAGAAGAACACATAATTGAAATTAAAATAAAATAGATATATAAAACTGGGTTCAGAATTTCTTCTCCAAATACAAGTTCAAGAATTCTTTCTCCTAGTAAAAGCTCTCAAGTTTGCAAAGAGATAAAAGATAGAATAATAATAACCTAAGCCACAAAAGGCTTTTATAGTTTTAAAATTAAAAATCTAGAAATATGGAAATAATATATAGCTTAGAGGACTTGTGTGAAAATTTGGAAATTCCACTTCTGTTTCGGGTGATTTGCCCGATCGATCTAGATGTGCCCGATCAGGCAGATTGTATTAATGCTCGATCCTTCTCCAAATGTTCGATCGATCTGATTATACGAATTTCTCCAGGAACATTTTCTCGATCGGGCAAGTGATGTGCCCGATCGTGCAAAACATTTCGTAGCTTAATCATTCTTCTGAAACTTCTGAAATGCTCTGAAATGTCCTAAAATGTTCCTTTTAGCTCTGAAAAGACCCGAACGCATAGAAGTCCTGAAATATACAAATTTGCAAGGAAAACACTCGGAATAATGCAGAATAGCAGACATAAATGCCCACTATAATGCATTAAAACCGAGTAATATCAGTTTGAAAACTACTAAACATCCCAAACCATACAAACTGTAATGGCTGAATGAGAATGGAGAAATGCAAGTCAAGCATCAATTTCTTGTACCTTTGAAGATAGGAAAGTATGAAGAAACCATTTTGTGTGATGTCTTACCTATGGAGGGTGGTCACATTCTTTTAGGAAGATCGTGGCAATCGGATAGGCATGTTATTCATGATGAATATACCAACAAGCATACTTTTGAGCTGAATGGAAAAAAGATTACTCTATTGCTTTTGTCTCCACAAGAGGTACATAAAGACCAACTACAACTTAAGCAACAAAAAGAACAAGGTGAACAGGTTTCAAAACCATCTAATTTATTAGTTAAGGCTAGTGAGGTAAAGAAATCTATACATTTTAATCAGCTTATGCTTATGTTTGTTTACAAAGAAGCTTTGACTAATCTCACTAATCCTCCACAGGCTTTGCCAAGTGAACTTAAGTATCTTTTGCAGGATTTTAGTGATGTATTTTCGGAAGATAATCCCATAGGATTGCCTCATATTTGAGGCATAGAGCATCAAATAGATTTTTTCCCTAGATCTACTCTACCTAATAGGGCACCCTATAGAACCACCCCTTTGGAAACTAAGGATCTACAAACACAAGTTGATGAGCTAATGAAGAAGGACCATATTCGTGAAAGCATGAGTCCTTATGATGTACCAGCCTTGTTGGTACTTAAAAAGGATGGCACATGGAGAATGTGTGTTGATTGTAAGGCTATCAACAATATAACTATTAAGTATAGGCACCCCATTCCTAGATTGGATGACATGATGGATGAGCTTCATGGATCCACTATCTTTTCAAAGATAGATCTCAAGAGTGGATACCACCAAATCATAATGAAATAAGGGGATGAATGGAAAACAACATTCAAGACAAAACATGGGTTATATGAATGGCTGGTTATGCCATTTGGTCTTACTACTGCTCCTAGCACTTTTATGAGATTGATGAATCATGTTCTCAGGGCGTTTATAGGAATATTCGTAGTACTTTACTTTGATGATATTCTGATTTATAGCAAGAACTTAGGAGAGCATGCTAGTCACATTAAATCTGTTTTAGAAGTTCTAAGAAAGGAAAAACTCTATGTTAACTTTAAGAAATGCACATTTGGAACAGATAATGTGGTGTTCTTGGGTTTCATTGTAGGAGAAAATGGAGTACAAGTAGATGAGGAAAAAGTGAAAGCTATCAAAGATTGGCCAACCCCAAAATTTGTAGGTGATGTAAGAAGCTTCCATGGATTAGTTGGATTCTACAAGAGGTTTGTCAAGGATTTTAGCACTATAGCAGCCCCTCTAACCAAATTTATCAAGAAGGATGTGGGATTTAAATGGGAGTCAGCACAAGAAGATGTGTTTCAAACTTTTAAGGGTAAACTAACTCATGCACCCTTATTGATATTGCCTGATTTTCTAAAAACTTTTGAGGTTGAGTGTGATGCCTCAGGTATAGGAATTGGAGCTGTGTTGATGCAAGATAAAAAGCCTATAGCCTTTTTCAGTGAGAAACTTGGAGGATCTACTCTCAACTATCCAACTTATGACAACGAGTTGTATGCACTAGTTAGAGCATTACAAACATGGCAACATTACTTGTGGCCTAAAGAGTTTGTGATTCATACTTATCATGCATCACTTAAGCATTTAAAAGGTCAACATAATCTTAACAAGAGACATGCTAGGTGGGTTGAGTTCATTGAATCATTCCCCTATGTAATCAAATATAAGAAAGGTAAAGACAATGTAGTTGTTGATGCATTGTCCAGGAGGTATACCCTACTCTCTTCTCTTGATGCTAGGTTAGAAACAAGTTGTTGGTGTAGTTTGCTGACGCTCTCGGCCTTGTTTACTCCTTCTTGGCTTGATTCATCTGTGGGGGCTAAGAAAACAAGATCTATGGAAGCATTCGGCTTAAGCCCATACACAATCTCAAAAGGTGACAACTTAGTAGCCGAGTGATTAGCTTGGTTATAGGAAAATTCAATGAAAGGTAAGAAATGGAGCCAATTCCTTAAATTCTTACCAATCGTGGCTCTTAGAAGAGCTGACAATATTCTATTCACTACCTCGGTTTTCCCATCAGTTTGAGGGTGGAAAGTATTGGAAAATAAGAGCTTGGTTCCAAGCTTTCTCCACAAGGTCTTCGAGAAGTGGCTAAGGAATTTCACGTCCCAGTCTGACACTATAGTCCTCGGGACACCATGAAAATGAACCACTTCCTTGAAGAATAGGTAGGCCACTAGAGTCTCATCATTAGTCTTGGCACATGGAATGAAGTGTGCCATCTTGGAGAACCTGCCCACTACAACAAAAATGGAATCCTTGTGCCTAATTGGGGGTAAGCCTAAGACAAAGTCCATCGATATATCTACCCAAGGCTCACTTGGTATTGCCAAAGGCATATATAAACCATGTGGGTGTAACCTGGATTGGCCTTGAGGCATGTGACACATTTAGAATAGAATCGTTACACGTCCCTCTTTAGATGTGGCCAAAAGAAATGTTCCACAACTATTCCCAATGTCTTGTCCAAAAATATTAGCATGAGTCCTTAAAATGGTAGCATGAGTCAAGAAATATTTGAGTTTTTCAACAGCTTCATGTTGGGTTGTGCCCCATTTGAAGGCAATGTCCTTGTTAATCACGACTGTGAGTGGAACAGCTATTATGCTGAAGTCCTTGAAAACCGCCGATAGAAGCTTTCTAGCCCATGAAAGCTTCAAATGTGTCCAATGGTTGTTGGTGTGGGCCATTCTTGGACTGTGCGTATCTTCTCTTGGTCCACTCGTAGTCCCTGTTAACTAACAACAAATCCTAGGAACACAAGCTCATCAATGCAAAAGATTCATTTCTTAAGATTAGCATACAAGCCTTCTTGCCTAGGAGTTCCAAGAACTTGTTCTAGATGCCACATATGATCGGCTAAGTCATGGCTATAAATTAAAATGTCATCAAAATAAACTACCACAAACTTATTAATTAAGCCCTAAGTACTTGGTTCATCAATCTAATGAATGTGCTAGGGGCATTAGTTAGACCGAATGGCATTACCAACCATTCATACAAACCTTTCTTGGTTTTGAAGGCGGTTTTCCACTCATCACCTTCATTCATTTGCACTTGGTGGTATCCACTCTTTAGATCAACCTTAGAAAATATGGTGGCACCACTTAGCTCGTCCAACATGTCATTTAGCCTTGGTATGGGGTGTCAGTGTTTGAAGGTGATGTTGTTGATGGCCCGACAGTCCACGCACATTCTCTAACTCCCATCTTTCTTTGGGACTAATAGAACGGGTACGACACACATGCATAGACTCTCCCTGATGTACCCTTTGGACATGAGGTCTTGGACTTATCTTTCCAGCTCCTTAAACTCAATAGGGTTGACTTGATAGGTTGGCCAGTTAGGTAAGGATGCTATGGGGATTAGGTTGATTTGATGTTCAAATCCTCTCAAAGGGGGCAAGCCAGGTGGTATTTCCTCATGAAAGATGTCCTTGAACTGGTCCAACAGCTGAGTGATCTCTTTAGGTGGTTCACGTCCCCTTTCACCTGAAAGCAACCCTTCTCTAAAGATCAAGAGTAATACCAACGAATTGTTGCTCAATGATTTAGAAATTGAATAAGCCGTGACAAATAAGTTAGTCTTACTTACCTCATAATTCTTTGCCATTTTGAGTTGCATCTCATGAACTTACAATGGGGATAATGGAGCTAGGTTGAACTTCCGTTTGTCATGCATAAAGGAGTAGTGATTGTCCATTATGTAAAGGCTCTTTGTCAAACTTCCATGGTCGCCCCAACAAGAGAAGGTCGGCCTTCATCGGGACCACATCGCACATGACTTGATCACAAAATCGGCCTATGCTAAAGGGAACAGTAACTTGGTTTGTGATCTTTAGCTTGGTGCCATCGTTGAGCCATCTAAGCTTATAAGGCCTGGGATGCTTCATCTTCTAGAGACCTAGCTTATCTACAAGGTACTTTCTGGCCATGTTAGTGCATGATCCTCCATCTATTATCGAACCCTACGGATGATTGAAAAAGACTCGAAGGTATGAAATAGGGTTCTATTCCTTGTTGTTCAATGCAACTGACTTAGTAGTTGTCCCAGGAGAAGTGTTGAGACGCCACTAATCTTATAAGCTAGCCCAAGTCACAGATGCTAAGCTTCAAGGGGAAACCACGCGAGAAAGCTTAGCTTAAGAAGAAGAAGACAACGATTACTTTTTTGGGTTAAGAATTGCGATATTTTATTAATGAACTTGAAAATACATTATCCACAAGGAACCTTATATAATGGTTCTAGGACAGTGCCTTCTAGGGCTAATGAAAACAATAAGTAGTTCAAAACAAAAACAACCAAAATAACTCAAAACAACAAGTAGTTCAAATAACCTAAAAGATAGAAAATGCGCCTAAGTCCTGCACCACACAAAACAACAAGCTCATTACTTCAATCATAAGTAGTTGGCTCACCTGGAATGATGCTAAATATGTTGTGAGCCTTGTTTGTTCTAATTAATGGCCATTCCTTTGGGTTGTAGCCTTTCTTGTTCTTCTCTGCTTTCTCTATCTCGGCTTAGTCTTCTTCTTGGTCCATTTCTTCCTTGGCCATTAGTGCTTGGACAGCTTGGTTGAATTTCTCATTAAGCTTCCTTTTTATGGATCTTGTCCTAGGAGGCACATACATTATAGGAACCTCGATGTCTCCAGTCAATGCATTCGTGGTCGAGTCCTCATCAGTAGTGGTAAAAGAGTGTTTGAATAAATAACAAGAAAAGGAAGAACTTGAGGGATTTTGTTTTCACTCATTCTTTCAAACTTCATTGGATGATTCTCTTGAACCTAAAGAACCAACAAAACTAAAGACGTCAAAGAAACCTCAAAGGTCCAGGAAGAGAAGAAGCAAAAGGCCTAAGGAAAAGGCTATGACCATGAAAGATTCATGCATCATTAAGAAGGAAAAAGCATCAAACCTCACACAAAATCGTCTACTCAACAAAAAAGGACTAGTTAAGTATAAGGTGAAGCATAAAGAGTCTTCAAAACTGCTATCAAAACCTAAGGTAATCCCGCCTCTTGGATTGAGCAAAGAAGAATCAGATTTCATTAAGAAAAGAATGTATGAGGTCTTAACAAATGAACTTATAAATAAAGGACCAAGCTTAGAGAATGGTTATACTTCTAACCATTCTTAATGTGCTTCAACAAGTCAAGCTTAGCGACTTTAAACAAGCGTACTTGAGAGGAAATCTCATGTTATCCTTTTTATATATCCTTTTAAATTTTTATTTTTGGTTTTATCTCTATGTTTATACACATATGGTGTGGTATATTGCTTGCTAGTTTGTTGATTACATGATTAGATATGGAGCTTGAAGATTGATAAAGAAACTCCATGATGGGTGTTGAAATAGTCTTTCATCGTGAGTTGAATTAGGATCCATGGATTTATTTGAGTTACAATAAAACCATTTTCCAAGTTCTCTTCATAACTCGAGTAACCGTCTTATTTTAAGACGGAAACACAACCCTTGATACTATCGAGTGAGGCATTTTTCATGAAAACATATGCATTAATAAAAACTCGGAAGATGTGTGAATGAAAAGACTTTAACTTATGATAAGTACTAGCTAGTTAACACTAGAACTAGTTGATAGGATAGTTGGGTTTTGGAGTTTTTTTACCTTCGCTCTTGGGAAAGGGCTAAGTAACTCAGAAGGTGTGTGAATGATAAGACTTTAACCTCTCATAAGTACTAGCTAGTTAACACTAGAAACTAGTTGATAGGATGGTTGGTAGAAAAGAAAAGATGAGAACTCGATTTTATAAAATAAAAATGGTGAAAGAATATACTTAAGAGAAATAAGTGAAGTGTTTGGTTGATTAAGGGCAAAAAAATCACACTACGAAGGTAGAAAATGAGAGGATAAACTTGGTTATCAATTATTCATTTTCCCTTCTTGATGTTATCATAGGCATCATGTTATCATTTTAAATGAGTGTCCGACTTACCATCTAGCCGAATCATTTCGCATCATCCCCTTTTATCACCTAGCCAAATGGACCATCTCTCTTTGTGATAGTTAGATACTATAATTACTTTAAGGTCTAAAGGATTGGTTGGTGATACAATGGTGTGTTTAAACATTATTAGCCTTAAGTTGTTATAGAGCTTGAAAATTTTGGAGAAGTTTGATTTATGAGTTGTGATTGATGCAATGTGTTACTAATTTAAAATATTTTGCATTTTAACATGATATGCATTTGTCATTGATATGAGGCCCCAACTTCAAACCTCTTTCTCGGGGTTTTCAAGTTGCTTGATGACAAGCAAAAGGCAAGTTCGGGGGAGTTGATCGGTCCATAATTTCTATCTTTTTCATGCTTTCTTTTGTATATATTTCTAGTTTTTTTATTATAGCATCATTCATATAATGTTAGATTTTCACTCTTTTTCATTTCATATAGAAAAATAGGTTTTAGAGTCTATTAGGGTCATTTATAAGCATTTTAGGTAACTTGAAGAAGTTGGTGATTAAATTTTAGCAAAGGAACAAATTGGACAATTTCAGTATCTCTCAAAGATCATATAGGATGAAGCACTTAATTATATTGCATAAATATCATATTTTGATACAAGAAAGATAAATGAGTTAGCTTAATCATGGAGGTAGATTAATTTCATTCCAACCTATAGTTTATAAGATACAAGCAAATCAATGAAGACATATCAAACCGGGTTTTTAAGATAGGATCCATGAGCTGTATTTATGAAGCCTAATGAGAATCTTCCCGAACAAAAAATGACCTGATATTCTACATGGAGATGCGTCTATGTGTTAGCTTCACTTTGGAGGTTGAATCAAGTCATTCAAAGCGAAGATGAAAAAGTTATGAAGATTTTAGTGAAAACATGTGTGAGTAGAGAATTATGGCCGAAAAGGAGCACCAAGTTTACTCTTTTGACCCTCATTTTGACCTACCTATATATATGATGTGTGTAACCCTTAGAAAAAGAAAGAGGAGATCTATCTTTCTAGAGTGCTATTAGAGCCTCCAATAACACAAAAACTCTCTTTTCTTATGCTTAATCTTTGTAGTTCATATGATAGAAGATTAATAATATTTGTTTTTCTTTATCTTTTTTTTATGATTTTCATTATGTCTCTTAGTTTAAGTGTTAATTGCTCATTCACCATGAGTAAGTAGTCTCTTTAGGATGATAGATTAGGTGGATTTAGATGGTTATGAGAAGAAAAGATGGCGTCTTATGCTAGACTTGGGGTGTTTGTATGAAAAAGGAATGCTTAATGCTAGATCAAGTTTAGCTAACTTGATTTTAGATGTTAGGTCTTTCTCGTTCGAGAAGTGTTCGATGAAATATCTCAACCAACTTTGTTTCATTCTTTAAGTTTATAGCACGGAGACATTTGATCATAGCTTAATGTTGACCTACTGGACTTGTTTTAAAGTAGATCATTGAACTCTTGATTCATGACCAAGAGATTGGCATTTATCAAGATTGAGCAGGGAATGAGTTAGTAAACCAAGAGATTGAGCTAACCTAGCATGATGAGTTTCATGTTTTGAAACATCCTTAACATTATTAGCTTAATCCTCTTTGCAACTCTTACTACCAAAGATCAATTGCCTATATCCATTATCCATTTTTTTATTAGTTTACTCTCTTGCATAGTTTAGCTTACTTTCATATGTAGTTTAGTTTGAATTCTTACTTAAGTTATTAGCTTACTTTATTGCTTAGCTTAGTTTACATTAATTGTCTTGTTCTTGTTTAATTAAATTGCTTAGATTGTTAGTGACAAACAAAAACCTACTTGGCTTACACTAAGATTACATTTTGACATCTAAGTGTGTTATCCATTCCTCGTGGGATAGATTAAACCCTTTTATTCTACAAACGACTAGTACGAGGATTGATAAAATTTCTCTTATCAAAATGCTTGATAACTTGATTCTTAAGTTGAGTTTTTAGCATATAAACTATGTTTTATATATTTATATAATTTTAAAAAATAAATTAATTAGAATATATTTTTTACTTAATGCAGGTGATTAGATGATCTATATAAGTGCTCATAGTCTAGATCCTACTAATGAAGATTCAATTAAAAATCCTATTTTTACTGCAGATTTTTTATAGAGCATAAAACTATCATGTCTTCTGAAACATTAATTACCTCTGAAAATTGATACTCTGATCATGTTGTTAAGAAATTTAGATCATAAATGTGGTTTATGCAATGATACTCGGCTCCAAGTAATATAAATGGCTAATCACATTTTACAAGCTACAATTATAACATGAGATCGAGTAGTAGATATTGTTTTGATTCCTAAGGTTGTTATCACTCCGTCAGACACAAAGCTACCTTTCAAAATGAGGCGGAGACAATTTACAGTCGTAGTTGCTTTTGTTATTACTATTAATAAGACTCAAGGACAATCACTAAAACAAGTGGATATTTTCTTGCCTAAACCCGTGTTTTTTTCATAGACAATTATATATAGCATTATCAAAAATTACATCCAAAAGAGACTGGAGATTTTTATTGTTAATGAAAAAGACAAACCATTAAAAAAACCAATGGATATTGTTTTGAAAAAAGTCTTTCAAAATCTATCGTATGAATTTGGCTATATTAATATATTTTTTTTGTTTCAATACAATATTCCATATTATTTTATTGTCTATTCTTTACTATATATTCTTTTTATTATTATTTCTAAAAATTAAATAAATAAACATACAAATAATGCAAAAACAAAAACATATAGAAAAAGTACTTAAATCTACTTGAACAACTAAACAAATTTAAAATAAAAATATATATATAAGATAAAAAATTAATATAATAGTAATATATTTTACGCATGGTTATGGTCCAATATTAAACATTTGAGCACAATTTCAAATATGTATGTAGAATTGAAGTTGGAAAAAATATATAATGCAATTAATAAAAATACGATTTAGAGAACTAAACCGGAAATGGTGAAAGAAGAGGGATTGAGTCAAGGAAAATATTTGAAGAAAAATGTCAAAAAAATATGAAACTTTCAAAAAGTGTTGAAAATAATACTGAATTTTTCTCTCTTCTTAAAAAATACTAAAATTTTTTGTTGATTTTCTTTTAAATATGCAATTTATGTTGACTTAGTCAAATTAGTTTCGACGTTAAGCGTAGTAACGAAGTAGATTAACTACGTTAATGAGTTTCGTTAAGTGAGGTTTAGTTACAACGACATCGTTTAAGGAAACATAATAAACTGAAGAAGTCGACTTCTTCTTCCTTAAAATCACAAAGTTGATAAAACCTTAATTATCTTGACTAAATTCTTTGTTTGTTCTTCCCTTTTTGATTCTCTGCATCTATTGTTTGTTCTTCCTTTTCTTATCTCAATGATTACTAATTCAGAAGCAACATACATTTGTGGTGACCGTGGCCTCCCTTCAAAGTGTGTGTGGTTTAGATGTAACCACTTTTACATCTAAGACGCAAGAGAATCCATGACGTCCCTTTTACCATTGCATAAGCAAAAGAGATGCAAGCTTTCGTAGTACACTCAAAAGAGATGTAAATGGAGGTTGTCATTCTATATATGAAGTTTGTTATTAATTTTTTGTGTTACAGAATCATTTATTTAAATGGGTTGAAGATGATGTGTTAGAGGAGGTTGAAGATTCTCTACCAAGATTACGAAACATTGAATATGAGTTTTGCCATGCCAAATCCGAGATAGAAGTGTTGAAGACCATATTGAAGAATTGAAGTAAGATGTGCAAAAGACCAAATATGATATGCTTAAGTGGAAAATGATAAAGAAATTGGCATTTGTTTGCATTTTCATAACGGAAATTTCCATTTTAATACAACAATTGTGTTCCAGTTATCCTTTTAATACACGAACTATTCGAATATCCAACTTAATACACCAACTAAATTGTTTGCCCAGTTTAATACACAAACTATCAGTATCTGCCCATTTTACACGGGTTCAGTTACTTGCTGTTTAAGGCACCGTCAACTTTTTTGTTTTTTAATTAAAAAATATTCAAAATCCAAAAAAAAATCCAAAAAATCCAAAAAATTCAAAAAAAATTATTAAAATTCAGAAAAACTCTAAAAACTCAAAAGTAAATCAACAATAATTATAAAAAAATTTAAATTTAAAAATGTAAGCAAAAAAAAACGTATAGAATGTTGTAAAAAAAATCAAAAGGTTCTTTAAAATTTACTTAATTAATTTTAGAAAATCTTATAGATTTCAAGGACTATATATATATATATATATATATATCTTATTGGTTATTATATTTTGTAAATTTTTCAAAAGTAGAGCATGTTGAACTTTTTTCAAATACTAATATAATGAAGTTTATTGTCAATTATATCCTTAATTAGTTATTTTTTTAAATATATTTATATGTTAATGGTATTTGATGTAATATTTAATTAAAAAATTTAGAATAAATTCTTCACAGTTAATAATATTTTCAACCATCATCATCAATTTTAAATAACATTATGAAATTTGTTTTATATTTTCTATGCTTTTGTTCATTTTTAAAAATTTAAAAATGTTTTTGTCCAACTATTATATTTTATTGTTTTTTTGTGGTTTATTTTGGAATTTTTTGATTTTTTTCCTCAATTTTCATAATTTTTTTTTTAATTATTTGGATTTTTTTTGGATTTTTTAGGTTTTTTGGATTTTTAAATGTTTTTTTAATTAAAAAAATAAAAGTTAACGGTGCCTTAAACGGCAAGTAACCGAATCCGTGTAAAATGGGCAAATACTGATAGTTAGTGTATTAAACTGGGCAAACAATTTAGTTGGTGTATTAAGTTGGGTATTCGAATAGTTTGTATATTAAATGAGTAATTGGAACACAATTGGTGTATTAAAATGGAATTTTCCTTTTTCATAATGATCATCTTCACTGTTTGCATTACTTACGTTTTCCTCTTCTCTCGTTTCTTCTCCGAAATGAGCTTCCATATCTTCACATATTTCAACTGCATCACTTACGTTTTCCTCATCTCTCACTCCCACATTAGCAGCTGCTTGCCCAGTATCATCACAATCTTCATATTCGACCAACCCACAATCATCACCACTTATCGCCTTACGATCTTCATTTTCTGCAAGTTCTTTCTGGTTCACAACTTCTTCGTCTCCCCATCTAGGCGAACGAAATGCAATACTCTTTTTTCTCACCATTTGCATTCACACGAATCAATCACATGAAAAATCGATTTTTGAATTAGGGTTAGATTTCGAATTTGGGGATTTTAAATTTTTTTGTTGATTTAGAGTTTGATTTCTTAAGTTTATTATTTCCTCAAACGTCGTCGTTCTAACTAAAATTCACTTAACGAAAATTATTAACAAAGTTAACTTACTCCAATACTACGTTTAACGTCGAGACTAATTTGACTAAGTCAATAAAAGTTGTATATTTAAAAAGAAGTGAACAAAAAAAGTTTTGTATGTTTGAGGAGAAAAAAAATTTTATTTTCGAACATTTTTTTAAACTTTCGTAGTTTTTTTTTATATTTTCCCTTTTTTTAATTTTCTGGAAATATCAAATGTATTTCGCTGTCTTTTCTTTCCACTCAAACCCTAAAAGACACAATTTCTCAATTTCCCCCAATGCTTTGATCTCTTCATAACCCTAAAATCTATTTCCTCATCGTTTCGATTCTCCAATCTCTTCATTCATTCTTCCTTTCTCTATACCTGACGTGCAAGCTTGAGAAAAAGCGTTTTGGTACATGGCCGCGACAACAACCACGGCGGCGAGTATTAGCGCCGGAGCAGGAGGTGGAGCTGAAGACCGTGTTCTTGCGACGGCGCAACAGATCGTGAAGAGTCTGAATACCCCGAAAGAGGTTCGCGAAGATATGTTGCTCATCTTTTCCAGTTTTGATAACCGTTTGTCGAATATCAAGACGGTGATGACCGACCAGAACGATGCTCTTTTGTCTCGTTTGGAGGCGGCTGAGACGGTTTTCAATCGCTGGGACGGTGGTAACGATTCTTCTCGCCACTCGTCCTCGTCTTCCGGCAACCACCGTTACTCTTCCTTTTCTCTCTCCTTGGATGAATCTCCGGAGGAAGCTACGGAGTTTCTCTCAGCCGTGGATGAGGTTATCTCTCTTCTTGAGAATCTTTCATCGGAGAACAAGCCTGATCTGCTGGACCGAGCTGACAGTGCTTTGCAGATGGCTATGTCCCAGCTTGAAGATGAATTTCGACGTATATTGATCCGTAACACCATTCCTCTGGATGCTGAGCGACTCTATGGCTCGATGCGGCGTGTTTTATTGTCTTTTGCAGATGGGGATGTGGTGGAGGACTTTGAAAATTTTGGATTGGTTGCCGATGGAGATGGTAGTGGTAGTGGGAGTAGGAGGAGGCTCTTCCATGAGAGAGGAAGGAGCATAGGTTGTGACCTTTGGGTTGATTTGATAAATCCAACTGCAGTTGAAGATTTGAAAGAGATTGGGGAGCGGATGATTCGAGCTGGCTATGAGAAGGAGTGTGTTCAAGTGTATAGCACAGTGAGGCGTGATGCCTTGGATGAATCTTTGATGATTCTTGGTATGGAGAAGCTAAGCATAGAAGAAGTCCAGAAGATCGACTGGAAGTCTATGGATGAGAAGATGAAGAAGTGGATTCAAGCGGTGAAGATCACTGTTAGGGTTCTTCTAGCTGGTGAGAAAAAGCTATGTGATGTGATTTTTGGGGGTTCTGGGTTGAGTAAAGAAGTCTGTTTCAATGAGACAACTAAAAGTTGTGTGATGCAATTGTTGAACTTTGGTGAGGCAGTGGCTATAGGCAGAAGATCATCAGAGAAGCTGTTTAGGATTCTGGATATGTATGATGCATTAGCTAATGTGTTGCAGGACGTAGAGGTAATGGTCACTGACGATTTCGTGTGTAACGAAGCCAAGGGTGTGTTGGAAGCATTAGGTGATGCTGCAAGGGGGACTTTTGTTGAGTTTGAGAACAATATTCGAAATGAGACCTCAAAGAGACGGACAACAAATGGTGAGGTTCATCCAATGATACGTTATGTGATGAACTACATGAAACTAATTGTAGACTATGCAGCTACTCTAAATTTGCTTCTGAAGAATGATGAATTAGATGGCTTATCTGGAGATGATTGTACAGAGGAGATGTCTCCTCTCGCTACACGAATGCTGAGGTTGATTACGTCCTTGGAATCGAATCTAAAAGAGAAGTCAAAGTTGTATGAAGATAGTGGGTTGCAACATGTGTTCCTGATGAACAATATTTACTACATAGTTCAGAAGGTGAAGGATTCTGAGCTGGGTAACCTCTTGGGTGATGACTGGGTTAGAAAACGAAGAGGGCAGATACGTCAGTATGCTACCGGTTACCTCAGAGCTTCTTGGAGTAGAGTGCTTTCTGCTTTGAGAGACGAAAGTATGGGTGGGGGCTCATGTAATAGCCCGAGCTATGGACAAAGAAGCAACAACACCTCAAGTAATGCCTCTAAAATGGCATTGAAGGAGAGATTCAGAGGTTTTAATGCTAGCTTCGAAGAGCTTTACAGGCTCCAAACAGCTTGGAAGGTTCCGGATCCTCAACTTCGTGAAGAATTGAGGATATCGATATCAGAGAAAGTAATTCCAGCTTACCGGGCTTTCTTTGGAAGGAATAAGAGTCAATTAGAAAGTGGTAGGCATGCGGGAAAGTACATAAAGTACACACCAGATGATCTGGAGAGTTACTTACCAGACTTATTCGAAGGAACTCAATTGGTTATTCACCCAAGAAAGAAAAGTTCTTAAAAAGGAGCCATTGGAGACGGCTCTATTACTGCTGGTAGGACAAATCTTCAGGTAATATATGAGTCAGGGTTTAAGTTAAATATGTGTGGAAGTAGAACTTATACCCTTTTTATATACTGTGTCAAAATTCTTATGTACATGTCTTATTACTTATTAAGTGATGATTATGGGTTTTATATAATGACAGTGCTCTTAAATCAAGTGGTCTTTTGCTCTGTTGAGTATATATTGAGATTATAGAGGGAAAATAGTGGTGACAAGACAGCATAACTGTTGTTTGAGGATACTAGTATCATCATATTGTCCTTACTCAGTTTTGATGGTAATATGAAGGTGAAGTGTAGTGTTTAAAAAAGAATGATTTCCCTAGTCACTTGTATCTATGATGGATTGTGGTCTTGGAGTATTTTTAAAACTACTAGAACAATTACTAATCACTCCTACTCTAGCTACTCCCATCAGAACAAGGAAGGAAAAGATGATGCATTGAGTAATGAGACTATATTAAGAAACTATCAAGTAATTGCAAAATGTATGCTAGATGAGAATATAACTTTTTGGGAGGGGCGTGAATCTAATTGTTTATGCATTATTTGTCTATGGAGCTGCAGCAGTAGTGATTAGAGCAGTTTACGAGTCCCTTATTATTTTGATAGATCTTTGAGGGTTGAAGTAGGCCACCGGCAGGTTCTTAGTCCCAAACTCGGTCTTTGGGAGATTCTTAGTCCCAAATTTTTTGTAACAAGTGAGCAATGAGGGGTGGATGTGGTTGAATGAATTGAATGGTGATCTTCACACTTAACCCGCGGAAATGATTAAGTGTTGTCCGATGTTTCTATTGATCGTGGGATTTCTCCACACACACTTTGATCAAAAGAAGAATACCCAATAGAGCGTTGGCTCCTAGGCTACGATGTTCAAAGATGAACAAAGGATTCACAAGCTTTGGAAGATTTGATGAAAAGAGTGAATGATCTTATTACTAAGTGAAACATTGTTTTTAAAGGCAAATATAGAATGTCAAGAGACTATTTCTCTTGACAAGAAAACAATGTAAACAGAATTCTAAGAGTTGATGAAAGAAAAGTTGAAAACCATAGATGTCCCCTTGACTTCTTCGGATAGTTGACCACTTGGTTTAGTCCAAACCAAACCACAAATTAGCTTCTTCATTTTCTTGGTTTGAGATCTTGTAATTGGTCCTTTATAAGCCCAAACATCGTCATCTTCAAGTCCAAGCTCAGTTTGATTCTTATTTGGCCCATAATTCATTCTTGAGCCAAAGTCTTGTTCCTTTGGCTAATATGTAACATCCTCGGGCCTTTCTTCATTTCTTTCGAGTCATCCTTGGTTTAAAGTATCCTTAGATGTTTTTGAAACATCCTTGATCTTTGAGCTAAGTTTAGGTCGAGACAAAGTGGATTCAGGTCGACCAAACTCAGTTCTGGTCCTAGTTGGTCGAGCCATGCCTGGTTGTGGCCAGTTCTCCTCAGGTCTGGCTAAGTGTTCCTCGGCCAAATGATCTTTTCCTCCGGGCCATCCTGCTTCCTTTGTCTTGTTGAAGTTCTTTGCAATGTTGGGCCGAGACGAAAATGTGATAGGTTGAGTCGGGTCTTGTCCTGGCCAAGTTGGCTCGATGGTTGAGCTGGCCTTGTCGCATCCGAGCCTAGTTTCCTTGGCCTTTTCTTGATTTTCTTCGGCCAAACCTTCTTTTGTCTCGAGCCATTCTTCTTCTGAGCTGCTCTCATCTGTTTCCCATTCAGCTTGACTTGTTCTTGGCTTAGGCTGGGTCACATCATCCCCTCCCTCTTCAAAGAGATTTGTCCTCAAATCTGTTTTCCCTACAAGACATGGGATCAACTCAGCAACATTGAAGGTCTCACTGATTGAATACTTACCGTTGAGGTCAATTTTGAAGGCATTATCATTGATTCTTTCCATGACTTCAAAAGGTCCATTTGTCCTTGGCATTAGCTTAAATTTTCTTTCCAAAGGAAATCTGTCCTTCCTTAGGTAAACATAAACTAAATCTCCGGGCTCAAAAATCCTTTCCTTTCTCCCTTTGTTTGCGTGCTTGACATAGTCCTTGGTCCTTCTCTCTATGTTTTCCTTAACCTGCTCATGCAAAGAAATAACATACTCGGCTTTGGCCTTTCCGTCAAGATTAGCTTGCTCATGAATAGGTAGTGGCAATAGATCAAGAGGGGTTAAAGGATTGAAACCATAAACAACTTGGAAAGGTGAGTACTTAGTTGCACTATGAACCGAATGATTATAGGCAAACTCTACATGTGGTAAACAATCCTCCCAAGTTTTAATGTTCTTTTTAATCACAGCCCTAAGAAGTGTTCCTAAGGTTCTATTAACTATTTCGGTTTTCCCATATGTTTGAGGATGGCAAGTAGTAGAAAACATGAGTTTGGTCCCTAGCCTAGCCCATAAAGTTCTCCAAAAGTAGCCTAAGAACTTGGTGTCCCTGTCGGATACAATAGTTCTTGGCAACCCATGCAACCTAACTACATTGCTAAAGAACAATTCAGCTATGTTGTCCGCATTATCCGTTTTGTGACAACCCATGATGCACTAGGTATTGGTAAAGGGGTATACAAACCTTGGGGCTTGGCCGTGGCTTTGGCTTGTGTGCAAATGTAACATTTCTCACGATGCCTTTCCACATCTTTACGCATGTTTGGCCAATAGAAGTGTTCCTTCAAGATTTGATAAGTCTTGGTGACTCCAAAGTATCCCATAAGTCCCCCTTCATGTGCTTCCCTAACATACAATTCCCTCAGAGAGAAATTAGGAATACACAAACGTTCTTTGTAAAATAAGAAACCTTGAGTTTTGTAAAAATTACTATCACTACTACGCACTCCATTCTCTTCGAAACGAGCTTTATAGTCAAGGTCCTCAGCATAGTATGTTTTGATTTGATCAAAACCCAAAAGCTTAGTTTCTAAAGTGGCTAAGAGAGAATACCTTCGTGACAAAGCATCGGCCACCACATTTTCTTTACCTTTCTTGTAATGGATGACATATGGAAAGGTTTCAAGGAACTCTACCCACTTGGCATGGCGTCTATTCAACTTGTGTTGTCCCTTCAAATGCTTAAGTGACTCATGGTCCGTGTGGATTACAAATTCCTTGGGCCACAAATAATGTTGCCAAGTTTCTAAGGCTCGGATCAATGAGTATAACTCCTTGTCATAGGTAGGATAGTTGATCATGGATCCTCCTAGATTTTCACTAAAGTAGGCAATGGGCCTATTCTCTTGCATTAGCACGGCTCCTATTCTTACACCAGAGGCATCACACTCAATTTCAAAAGCCTTAGAAAAATCAGGAAGAGATAGCAAAGGAGCATTAGTCAACTTCCCCTTTAAGGTTTGAAAGGCTTCTTCTTGTGTTTCTCCCCATTTGAATCCAACATTCTTTTTGATAACTTCGGTGAGTGGTGCGGCCAAGGTGCTAAAATCTTTCACAAACCTCCTATAGAATTCGGCAAATCCATGAAAGCTTCTCACTTCACTAACATTTGTTGGTGTGGGCCAATCTCNTGGACCTTACTTTCATCCACTTTGATACCTTGAGCTGAAACAACAAAGCCTAAAAACACAAGGTGATCCGTCCCAAAAGTACATTTTTGTAAGTTAGCAAACAAGCTCTCCTTTCTTAGGACATCTAAAACATTTCGCAAATGCTTTTTATGATCACTTATGCTTCTACTATAGATCAAGATGTCATCAAAATA